>MBAC02009506.1:0-24293 GCA_001712635.2 Nothophytophthora sp. Chile5
AGCGCAGGAGGAACGTACCGGGCGGAGCGCGTTCCAGCATGCTGACACAGGCGCCTTTGGACAGGAAACCGTGCAGAAGCCGCGGCTGAGTGTGCGGCCAGAGCGTGGTGTACATGATGCAGTCCACCAGCGGTCGGAACCACGACCAGAAGGCCGTGAACATATCCAAACTCACGGCGCCGCCGCGTTGTGCTGGCGCGGCGCATCCACGACCCCAGACGAGCGAGCTCTTGCTCAGGAAATCGATGCTGCGTAGTGACAGCGGGCGTTTCACGGCCTCACCTTTGAGTTTCGCCGCGAAGAAGCAGCTTACTTGAGGTGCCACCCAGTCCAGTGGAATGTCACGCAGTGCCTGCAGCTGACGCACCACACTGGCCGAGTACTCGTCGTCCACTCCATCGTCGGCGATCGCTTCGTTCGGGACGTTGGCGTTGATCACCACCGCTCGAGCCCAGACGATGCTGCCGCTCTCACTATGGATGCCCGCTCTCACGTGGTCAGCTACCTTCAGCAGACAGAGTTGTTGCAGTGACGTCGTGGGGGTCAGCACAGAGCCAGTCAAGCTGGGCTCGCTCCGTGACGAGACCAGCGGATGCATTTTACTGCCACTGGTCGTCATTGAGTCAGCTGTGCCTTGAACTCGCTTGCTGCTGCTGAAATCCAACTGATCTCTTGAGAAGTCGAGCGACGACTTGGCCGTGAAGATGTCGGACTGAGAAGCTGCCGGCTTCATGCGACGCAGCGCCGTCTCGTGAGCGTTCACTAGTTGCTGCTGATGGTGATGAAGCGCTTCTTCTTGGAGGTGTGACGGGAAATCATGACGATGATGGTGGTGGTGAAGCAGATGTGAATGCGGATGACAAGACTCAAAGGGAAGCGACTGGTTGTGACGTTGCTCGTGCGTCTCAAAGCCGCAGTCGGGCGTTATCACAGCACCGAACTCGCTCATACAGAGGCCGGTATTCACCGACGGGATGATGTAGTTCAGGAACTCATGCTGGTCCAGCTCCATGTCTTTCTTCTCCAAGAACTGCGACACCTGTGGACCATAAACGAAAGCAAGCAGAACAGGAACATGAGTCTTCGCAAAGTGATCCCCACCAACCCCCAAGCAATAGAAACCGCCGTTAACATACTGCGCAGATGGTTCGTGGATGGCCTCGTAGACTTTTGATGATCGGATGCTCCCCGAAGGCCTCGAGATCGGTGCTCCCGCCCATTTCGTGGGCTCGGATCTTCCTTGGTGCACGCAGCGTGAACAACAGCGCTGCGTCAGCCGGTGGCAATGGACCCACAGCGATGATCTTTTCACCCACGCCATCCATAGCGCCCAGCTTGCCGTCGCCCGTGAGTAGCAGCGCCAAAGAGCTCACACGTCGCAATAACGTCCCTACTGTCGCGCGAAAGCGTGCATTCTGTCGCTGCGGTCGATTGCAGCCGTCCAGAATCAGCAGGAAACTGCCACCTTCTCCCTCTGCTTCACTGTCGCAGCGTTGGCGCGCTCGATCCGCCAGCTCCTCGAGTGATGTTGCTTGCAATCCCAGACATTTGGCGAATTTACCTACAAGAGCCGAGGTCTCAGGTTCCGAGTGATGATGACACGCCGTGGCTTCGATCGATGACGCGCCATCTTCACCCTCGCCGCCTACATCCAGCCGCAGATAGAAGATGTGGCTGAACAGCCGACGCTCCGTGGCATACTGAGCGCATTGCAGCGCCACCTCCGTCTTGCCCACGCCGCGTTCCCCCGTGACGCTCACAAGCCGCGCTCCTTCCACCAGCGCCTTGTACACTTGATGTACCTCGAGTGACCGACCCACGAAGACCTCAGCCACGGCGTCACACTCATTGACTGTGACTTTCCCGCCCCGTCGTCCACCCATTGCCGTCTCGACACAAGAACCGATGGAAACGTCTCGAAACGGCGCATCATTGTGGTCTCCATTGCCCAGTAACTTGAACTCCGAGCGACCTGCAGTCGTGCCGTTGCCATTACTGGCCACCGCAATATCCGCTTGGACACGGCCGATCTGGAAGGCTTTCGCCACCGAATGGCCGGCGAATAGCGCTGTGTAAAAGGCCTTGGCGAACTCCATGGCCTTGCGATCCAACACCTTCTCTTCCTTGGAAACCACCACGACGTGAGGAACCCCCACACTCACGAAGGCTTCTGCCACACTTTCCGAGTGACAGGCGCTTACGAACACAAGTTGGAGTGGCACCTTGGGTTTCTCATGGGTTGGAGGCGCCGACAGAGCCACCCAGCCCCGCTCCACCTTGTGGCTCGAGACCTTCAGGCCAGCAAGCGCGTCGTCGCTGCTGGACTCGCTGCTGCTCAGACTGCTACTGCTCTCGCTCTCGCTTCCCTCCGAGCGCTTGCTCTGGCCTCCGTGGCTGCGTCTTCGTCTGCGTCGAGGCCGACGAGTCTCGGCGCCGCCTGCTAGCAGCAGATCCTTGAGTTCCTGCTGCGAAATGAACTGCGCTTCGCCCTTCTTGTTCTCGAAGATGACTTGCCCCGGCACGCCATGGCCAGAGAAGTGCAGAGCGCGGCAGCCGAAGGACAGCACCTTGCGGAAGGCGTGCAGATCCGCCACCTCCGAGTGCCAGGCCAGACGCCGTCCGCTCTCGCGCAGACACTGCAGCAGCAGCCGCCGCTCCGCCTTCACGTCGATGAGCTCCACGGCCTCCAGGCCGCTGGCCAAGCTGCTGCTTCCGCTGCCGGCGTGCGAGCTGAGACTGCGCCAGTCGGCGCCCGTGCGCCGCCGCACCACCAGCGGAGACGAGTGCAGGTGCGCGAAGATGGGAGGCCCCATAGAGCCAAGGAGCCAAGGAGCCACGCAGCAAGCAAGGCTTCCTCCGCTTCCGGATGGAACTTTGGGCTTTTGGGTTGTAGCTTTTGGGTGTAACGGTGCATCTCCGTTACAGTTTTTCTAACAAAAAGCCAACTTTTCCTAACTAACTGTCGACAACTCGCTGAAACCCGAGTTAAAGAAATGAAGGTCGATAGACGACGTCGACCGCCAGCGACCCCGCGCACACAAACCGAAGAAGGTTGAACGCCGCATTTACGTCTCGCCCGACAACGTGGTCGCAGTGAGGACACTCAAACACATCTTGACATCCGAGCTTCAAATGCAGTCTGGGGCATCGGCCGCACGTCTGGCTCGAGTACATTTCCGAGCAAACAATTAACGACTTGCCCGTGACCTTGCATTTGGCTTGCAGGAGTTTTCGGAACTGGTACTTCTTGAGGCCCAGTAGCAGTCTGTTGAACGTGTGGTTGCGTGAGGTGCTCTTCTTGACCATGTCCATCGAACTGAAGATCGGTAGGATGATGGTGTCATATCGCTTCGTCAAGAAAACACGTCTGGTAATGCATTTCTTTCACGCAATTGTTCAGCTTGGCTGTGACGCAGTTAAACGCCCGCTTGGCTCTCGCGAACGCTCGCCACTGCCTGCCTGAACGATGACCCTTGAAGTTCTTGATCAAGGCCATATCTCGTTGCGCTTCCACGATACGAATTCGATGCCGGTCCAAGTGCTCACTGGTCCCACGACCAACGTGAAGAGCGTTTCCGTCAAGATCGACTCCCGTCATAAATGCTTTCACTCCGGGATCCAGTGCAACAGTTCTGCCACGATTGATGTAGTTACTAGGATGGACGAGCCGCGGAATCACGGCGTACCACAGACCGTTGGTGTTGGTGATCTGGATCTCATTAGAGATCTCGAGGCCGGGGTCGCATTGAATAGGAATGTTCTTCACCTTCGCGATCGACAGCATCGCTCTTGACTCGCCGTTTCTGTGCGTTATCTTCGCAGCGTTTGCGTCTTCGCAAAACGTAAAGAAGCGCCCGCCCATCTTCCGACTCCTGAACTGGATCTGGAATTTGTTGCTATTGCCGTTAGCCTTGTTACTGAATGCGCTTTCACGTTGGTCTCGAACTTGCGAAGCGCGTTAAACCGGAAGGTCTTAGGCGTTTCATAGACCCACGTTGGTGGCGGGCTGATGCCTTCCGGATATACACGCTCCTTCTTAGACAGTTCCGTCACGTACAGATCTCTCAAGGTCGTTGCCTTTGGCACGTTGGTTGCTCGAAAATGCGCAACGGCCAGGTTGTAGGTATAGCGACACGCGCCCATAAATGGCAGAAGTTGTTTGCGCTGTTCAACAGTTGGATGCAGTCGGTACTTACGCATGCGTCGGAGCATCAACTTGTCTTTTGAACTGAGTTCATTGCGCAAAGCTGCCACGGCGTCAATATCGTCTGCGTGAGTCGTGGCATCGCACTTTAGAACGTTGATTGCGCCCGTAATGCTGGATAGTTCTGCTGCCCGCTGCGCATTCGTATCAAATGCCTCGCGCTTGCTTTCGTGCACGTTTTCATCACACGCCCTCGTATGATCGAAGTCGTCAAGTGCTTGCAGCGACTGCGTCTGACGAACTGCATTCGTTTGAGTCCGAAATTGAAATCATGGCTTTGGGTTCAGCACGTCAACGGCTGGATCTAACGTGTTCAACCGTCTCGCGTCAAACGCTTCAGCAAGTTGACGACAGCGGTCGGTGGATAATTTGGCCAGCAGCGGACGATACTCACGGACGCGCCCGCACAAGACGTGGGCTGCGATGCGAGAAAGCATTTCATCAACGCGCCCGCCTTCGATTGTTGCTTTACGAGCCTGGGTATCGAGATCTGTTTCCTTGCGTAGGTCTTCTTTCGTGCAGGTCTTTAGTGCATCCAAGACGTTCTCCAAGTTGCCTATGTCGGTTCTAGAGAACTGCCGCAGCGCCATCCACCCGATCTTCTGCCAACGAAAAACCGCACCCAGTCGTACTTCACGACATGCCTTGGGATCGTCCACGTTAACAAAAACGAGAACGCGCACTTGTTGCGTAGCATCTCGAACTCGACCACGTAACACGGACCATCCTGTTGTTTGCCGCTGGCGCTTGCGTGGAGGAAATGCGTAGTCCGAGAGAGAACAACTTTGTGAGTCTGGTACGATATCGTCGTGCAGCCGGCGACGATTTGTCAGCTGCTGACTCTCATCGTCGGACGTCTGTGAGTCAGGAACACCCTCGTCAGGAGATCGACGACAGGTGCTGAAGAGAGGAGACGCCATGGCAGCGAATTGGAAAGTGAGGATGGAGAGATCGACGAGGAAATGAGGAGATCTGTAAAGGTGAAGACTTGCGAAATTTTCAAGAGGGTGAGGTGTCAAATTGATTCTGTTGAAAATACGACAGCAAAGTCCACTGAATGCAAACAATTCAGTGGACAATTTGTATTGTTTTCTGTTAAATTTGTGCAAAGGGCTCTGATTTTGTGGACGAAAGCAGGAGATGTACCCATGTGACTTTCATAGATAATATCTGGACTCGTTGACTTAATCAAGTATGTTGACAGATGATGACAAAGCCGCTTTAGCTAAGGGGAAACAGTACCGGTATGGTCAGTTTACGGAATCGGTAGGATGCCTTCCTTGGTGTTGAAATGAGGTTGGCAAACGCTGTCGGTTGATCCGCCACGTACTCTCCTGTGACTGTGCCCGAGGATGGGCGTCCACTCCTGGGCGAATTGGTCCGCAATGCCCATGTGCTTCGGGAACCGACTGCCTCCCGACGCCCGCAGGCGTTGGTGTGCGTCTGGAGGGCTACCGCGTACAAATCGATCCGCGCTCGCCTCGCCTCGGCTCGCGTGAATACTACATGTCCATGTAGTAATCGCTCGAGGTGTTTGTTCTAGTAAGAGAGAACGCTAAAGAAACACGCCGCAGGTCGTACCCCAAGCAGCGGTTGCTGTTGACACGTGACACCAAGCAACTAGAATTTAATCTCCAAGATCTAACACCAAAGGCCATGCGTGTCACTGGAGCCCAAACGAAGGGCTGAGGCGCCATCGGCCACGAAGGTCGTCTGGCTCACTCCCATCCTGCAATTCGCCATCTACTGGTCACGCACCTCAACAACACCAACGACTACAGCGCCTGCGTGACAGCCTCGACATGGCCCCACTCCCGTCCAACCAAAACCCCGACCTGAACGAAGGTTTTGCAGACAAGACCGAGAACGACTGCATCGCCAGGCCCCAGACACCCAAGACCACCACTACGGCCACGTTCCCCAGGGCAGACAAGCCCCAGGGCCTCGCCAGGTTCGCTACACAAAGCGTGCACCTGCGCGAGTGCTTCGCCGAGTTCCTCGGCACATTCATCATGATCCTGTTCGGCATGGGCGTGAACAACCAAGTGACCAACTCAGCCGACGCGAACGGCACGTGGCTCAGCATCAACATGTGTTGGGGGATTGGCGTGCTGATCGGCGTGTACTGCACGGAAGGCGTGAGTGGGGCCCACATGAATACGGCGGTGACTCTGGCCCACGCCGTGTACGGCCGTCTGCCGTGGTGGAAAGTGCCTGGGTATATGCTTTCGCAGGTGTTGGGCGCCTTCGTGGGAGCCTTCTTCATCTACGTTATGCAATACCAGAACCTGAACGTGGTGGATCCGAACCGCGAGACGACGCAGAGCAGCTTTGCGACGTACCCGAGCGACCAGATCTCCAACTACACAGCCTTCTACACGGAATTCCTCGGCACAGCGGTAGCGGTGCTGAGTATCTTCGCCATCACGGACAAGCGCAACCGTCCGGCTGGTCCGGTGGGTGCTCCCTTCGCCTTCTTTCTCATGTTCATGGCTCTGGGCATGGCGTTCGGCATGAACACTGGGTACGCGGTGAACCCCGCGCGTGACTTCGGACCTCGACTGTTCACGTTCTGCGCCGGCTGGGGCTCCAAGGTGTTCACCACGCGCAGCTACTACTTCTGGATCCCGATCGTGGCCCCGCTGCTGGGTGGCGTGGCCGGAGGTGGTCTGTACCGCTTGCTGGTGGAGATTCACCACCCACAAGCACCGCTCCTGTAAGAGGGAAGGCCTAGAGCGGCAGTAGACTGTAAAAGCAGCTCAATAGAGGATATTGCCTAGGTCACACATTTGCTGTTTCCCAATTGTACTGGTAAGACCCCGAGATATCGAAAGCGTACCAGATGTAGGTCAAAGGCCGCTTTACAGCGCCGGGATACTTCTACTGAGTCCTCTGCGAGGCTCTACGATCACACCGGCTCCACTGACTTGCACCCTTCGTACGGGGCCATACCACCGCTTTTCACAATGCACATCGGGCGAGGCTCTCGACAAGCTGTTACAACAAGCAGGCAATCCGGGTTCGTTCTACTTGAGGGGTCCATAGATCATGGTGCTGCTGACGATCAAGGGCGCCGAAGGACCAACACACCAGTCGAGGCGCACAGATCGTGCGTTGTCGAATTGGTCAGCGTAAATTGTTTCCAACATCGACCCCTCCTCTTCGATGCTGCCAGTTGCTGCACGGCCCAGACCACCCCTTTGCCGTCAGTTCGATCGATGGTGTGTAGCCAATTCCAAGACGAATGCACCGCCACCACCCGCGGGAAATTCGGTACAGCCACATCAACGTCAAGCAAACCGCTCCTCCGTCCAAACGCTGACTTTGCCGTGTCGAATGCACAGCAGGCCCTCAAAGGAGGCAGGAGGTCCGGAACGGAAGCAGATTATTCATCTTAAATACACGCAAAGGCCCACTTCAACGAGATTGATGCTCACGCAGAATGTTCTTCATGCTCGACGAGGCTGACCGTATAATGGTCTTCCTGGAGGTGAAGCAGTCCCTTTACCGACTGAAAGGAGAGCGCGATCACGTAGAGGTTCATAGTTCGGTGAGATCCTGATGCGTCTCTCCCTCTCGTTTTATTGGGTCTGCCCTCCACTTTCCACAGAAGCACCCTCTTTCAGTATCGGAATTGCATTCGCGTTCAGTGCCGCCTCATGTTTCATCCACTTGTGGCCGCATTGCCTTGTCGGAACGTGTGTACCAAATCGCTGGAGGACTACCTTTTGAGCCCAATTGCCACCTTGAGAGCCTTTGCTGGTGCGTCATGATCGCTAGATAACGTTACCAGTATCCACCAAGGCGCGACAACGACTGCTCGGGTAACGAAGATCCCTTCAATGCATTCACGACTCCAGCCACATTCCCTTTTCACCCACCAAGACGAGGAAGACTTACTCAGGCGCAGCAGGAACCGGAGGAACTGGAGGCGGCGCTTCGACTTGAGAACTACTATTAGGACTGGTCGCCGTCATTCCGGTGTTGCCACCCGCAGTGGCAGGAGCCACGGCTTCACTGGCACCACCCTCTTCGCGAACTGGAGTCGCCGTCACATTTGAACCCGTCTCTTCTGCGCCATCACCTTCCCGCTGCTCGCTGTTGCCGCTGGCGCTCGCTGCGGCCATCGTTTTCTCCTTCGCTCTCTGCTGCTCCAACCGCTCCTGCTCCTCGATGTAGAACTCCTCCAATTCGGCCAGCTGCGCGTCCAGCTCTTCCCGAGTCGCGAAACCCTTCGTATACTTGCTTTTGGCCTCTTCGGTACGAAGTTCCAGCGTGATGCGCGCGGTGACCGCGTCAAAAGACGCATCGATGCCTGCGGTGTCTTCCTCCATGAATGCCTTCCACCTTTGATTCGACTTGTTGGTTCGAGTCGCTTCAGAGAATGACATGTTGCTGACTGACGCTTCGGTCTTTTCCCCCTTCCCCTCCTCCTCTCCGACGTCGCCTCCGCTCTCTTCCGCTGTTGGATAGTGGCGGAATGCACTCGTATACTCCGCTTGACGCTCCTTGTCCTCCTCCGTCAGGTCGCTGTCGTCGATCATCATGCCGAGCTCGCAGTTCCAGCACTTGGTTGCATCGCCTTGCTCTCTCGCGCACTTCCTGTGGTAGTACTTGGTGCAGGTGGGGCATCGAATCAATCGGTTCGCCGAGCCGCTCTCACCACAGAGTTCGCAATCCACCTTCTCAGGCCGGTAGGGCCGTCTTGGCGCTGCACCAAAACCCGGGGCGTACCATGAGGTCGTGCCGGATACCCCAGCAGTCGACACGGCTGTGGATTGCCTTGCTCCCTCCGCTGCAGTGGCGACAGGCTGCCTCGATGGATTCGTTGGGGAGGAGACTGGCGACTCGGCGTCACTGTCATTGCCCTCGGAATCGCTCAAGTTTGTCAGGTCCACCACATCGAGGAGCGTCCACTGCGCTTCCTCGGGGTCATCATCTGCGTCCTCGTCTCCAAATTCCCGCATAAGTTCCAAGAAGTCGGTACTGCAGTGTCCGAGAAGCGGTGCCTTCACGCGTCGAGCCGGCGTCCCAGCTGACGAGCCGGTTGGCTTTGTTGCTGCCGCAGTATCAGCAGAGACACTCGAAACAGCGGACGAGGCTGCCGCACTCCGCCGCGGCTCTTCCTTAACCGCGTCAGCAAGAGGGTGCTTCTTCTTGGGCAGCAACACATTGGCGGAAGCTTCTGGTTGTGCCACACGTACTGGATTCGTCGTCGAAGTGGAGCCAACCGCCGGAGTTGCAGCTGCTCCAGTCGCGACTACAGGCGTTGGTATCGCTGCAGTTGCTATTGCTGTTGCTGTCGCTGTCGCTGCTTGCGCTTCTGACGATACTGCCTGGCGCTCTACCGCCGTCGCCGCCGCCACAGGTGTCGCCGATGTTGTTGCAATTGGTTCACTCGCTTCCGCAGGGACTGAACTGGTTGCTGCAGACGTAGGGTTCGTTGCTGCGGGTGCAGGCGCCGCTTCGACAGGTTGTGACGTCGATGGAGTAGGTGCTGTCCTCTCTGTCGTAGGCGCTGGTGTGACTACTGCAGATATTGGCGTCTCGGTGGCTGGGGTTGAAGCCGTGGTGGTGGGTGCTGACGCCACTGGGGCTTGCGGGGCTGTCGTCACTGCTGGTTTCGCAGTCTCAGCACTGGGAGTTGCTATTGGAGGAGGAGTTGCAACTGCAGATGCTGCAGGAGTCGGCGTCGCTGAACTCGACGGCGCCGTTGCCTTTGGAGTGGGCGGGTGGCTTCGTCTTGCCACCGCCAGACCATCGTACACGGTCGCAAAGTCCGACTCTCGGAACAATCTCCACTCGAACCGTCTCGACTGGAACAGTTCAGCTCTCGGAACCTCCGCTTGGCCAGGACTAGCAAGAGCAACAGGGATCGACTGTCGGGACGCCGTACTGCTCGTGGACACTGAGGACGGGGCCTTCGGGATCGCAGGCGGTGCTGGGAGTTGTAAGGATGGCGGCGCTTGCTGCACAAGTGGAGTATGTGGTCCTTGCGATGCTGGCTCAGCTTGCGCCACTGGAGCTTCTCGAGCGATTGGTGGTGCCGGAGGCGTTCGCGGAGTCGGTGCAGATCGTGTGGCCGCTGGTGCGGGTATAGTAGATCGAGTTCCCGCTGGTCGTGAAGATGGAGGAGACAAATCTACCACGCCGACAGCCACGGACCGGCCGCCCGATAATCCTGCGCTCTTTCTGGCCGCTACCACCTCCTCCATCGTCGGGAAGTCGCTGGCTACGAACTCTACAGTCGGAAACACACGACTTTGAAGGGCTTCGCTCGTCGTCGGCCCTTTCCCGGACGTTGCCCTCTGCCACTCGTTTCTATTCCTCGACGTCGTCGACGTCTTTGCTGTTGATCGTGACGCGTCCAAACTTGCAGCCACTGCGCTGGCCACTTGCGCGGCGCCTTCCGCCTCGTCGTCACTGGAAGAAAGCAGGTCAATGACCTCCGGTTGCTTCTTGGCGGTTGGCGGTATCCGGCGCTGTTGGCTGTCCGCTGTCGCCTTCGAGCCCGATCGCTCCGTGCTCGTGGTCGAATTCCGCTTGCCGTTCTCGCCGAACCGCCGCTTCCTGCCTGCCGACGACAAATGATGCTCTTCACGGTCGCTGTGACTGCTCCTATGTCGCCGCTCGGACCCGCCATTCGCCTGGTTCGCCCGCTGCGGCGCTACAGACGACGCCTTCAAGTGGCCATTGCTGCTGGCGCCAACTTCGCGAATCGCCGCCGATTGCCGCGCCGTGCGACGGAACGTAGGCGCGCGTGAGCGGCAGCTGTCGCAGATCTCGCGCTGACTGAAGTTCAGACAGCCGCAAGCGCGACACGTGACGCTCGGATTGGACGGAGGAGGAGGAGGCGCGCCATGCCGGGACATCGCGCCGGATACGCCAGCACAGCGACTAGAGGCGCGTTGAGGTGGGCACTACAGACAGCGAGGAACACAGAGAGACAGCGCAGGAGGCAGTTAGATCAGCAGACCCAACGCGGCCGTAGCTGGAGCGGCCAGGCGGACAGACAAAGGGCGGCATGAGGACGTCGACACCTACGGTTGGCTCTCGGCTTGTGGCTTGCTCGCTTGGACTTGATCGCTGCGCGGATGAATGCCGCCAGTATTGCACTCAAATAACAGCAATAACCTCAAATAACTTCTGAGAAAGCATTTCACCTGAAAGGCGTAAAATTAGACGTTGCTCCAGAAATCTATTTTTGGTTTGAAGTTGATGGATGGACGAGTGTCTGCAATGTCCACTCTGCCTTCCGGGTCTTGAGCCCTTGCGAGCCTTTGCTCTTCATCTCCTGCATGCTCCTCATCTTGCTGCTCGCAGCATCTGCGTTGGGACCTCATGCAGCCAGGCTACGCCAGGTTGCTGGGTCAGAGCAATAGCGAGGCTGGGGCGGGCGGCAGCGGAGACCCCAATGGGCGTGTGGAGGTTGCAACTCCCCAGTCTCTCGATCACCACGAAACAGCACGACAACCTGTTCATTCCATGGACGTGGAAACGAGGAAAGCCACGCCGCCATCCACCGTTAGAGACCGTGACTACGATTCACTATGGGACGATGTCGACGGTAGCAATACCTCAAGAACAGTGGGCTCGCCGCCAGAGGACGACGACGCGCACTCGATCATCGATGTGCTCTCCAACGAGTTACTACGTCGCGAGATCCCGGAGTATCTGGAAGAGTTTGAGGTCGTGGTTCCTGACGCTGAAGTTGTGGTGGGTGCGGTACCTTTGGAGGAGGTTCAAGAGCGCGAACAGCAGGTGGAGGAGGCCAAATTGCGGCAGGCCGAGCTCGAGAGCAGTCTGTATCGCCAGCGGGAGCTCCATTTGGCTCGACAAGAGACATTGGCTCGCGCTCGGTTGTTGCAGGAGGCCAAACGACGACATGCCGAGCTGGTCCGGAAGGATCGACAGGCTGCCGAGGCCATGCAGTTGCGTGCCAGACGGATTGGGCACGTGTTTCAACAGGCGGAAACCCATCTCAAGGACGTGCTGAAGCAGCAGGAAGCTCGAGTGGAGCAAGTCTACGGTGTCTTGGCGCCTTCCCGCGTGCCTCAAAGCCGCAAGCGCTACCGCGTGGAGTGGGCGAAGATCCCGCTGACCATCCGCGTGCGCGCCAAGACGCTCAATGCCGTGAAAGACAAGCTTCCCTGCGGCCATTACGTGCTGGTCGTGACGCTGTACGATCGGCTGGGTGGCCACGCTCTCCATTGGACGGCTTGGGACCCGGAGCGCGGGCCGAACGAAGCTCCAACCAACGACAACGGAGCAACGCGTGCTCGTGTTGGTCGCCCCAATTTCACGCGGCCGTTCCATCATCGCGGCCGCTTCTACAACACGGAGGTGGTCGTGAACCAAGACATGTTCGTGGTTTGTCCACCGGAGGTCGAGTTGCGTCCGGGGAACGCTCTCGTCTTTGAGCTGTTCCTATTGTCCCAGGCCACCGCCGCCGCGTATGCCGGTGGCTCTGCCAGCCCCACGTTAATGAGAAGAAGAAGGCGAGGTGGTCAAAGTCTGGAACAGACAGCAGCACAGCAGACTGATCATGTGGTGGCCTGGGGTGCACTGCCGCTCTCCACGCCGGACTTCCAGGTCGTGCAAGGGAAGTTCAAAGTGCCACTATTGCGTGGCGAAATGGACTCCACTATGGACAAGTACCGCGACATGGAGCGCATGTACCAGGACGATCTGTCTTCGTGGCTCTGCAACTTCTATTTCCAAGTGCGGCATCTGCCGAAACCTCCGGCTGTTCTATTGTACCGCTCGCCTCGCAACCAGCAAGATGGAAACGATGCCTTTGACGCCGAGATCGATGAGCACGGAGACCTCGCTCGGTTCATGCTGCCCGAGACGGAGAACAATCACCAGCGGTATATACGCAAGATGTCGACTGCAACGAGCACGCCCGTCTCGACGATCCGCAAACGTTCACAGTCTCCTGTACACCAGAGAGCTGGGCTTGGCAGTAACGAGACTTTGCTAGCAGTCGAAGAAGAGGTCGAGGATGGACGAGAACTCACGTCCTCGACACTGGACATGAAACCTGCTGCTGGTGCCGCAAACAAGCCGTACTCGTCGTCAGCCACGCTATTGGTGGACGACGAGGACGCCTCGACATACAACAAGAAAGGGAAGAACAAGCAACCCTCACGACTGTTACCGCCATCGCTACGGCGCTGGAAGCGGTGGCTGACGGGCTCGAGTTCGTCCAAGAACTCACGCGTCTACGTACGTGCTGTCCGTCTTCTCTGCTTTTGTCTGGATATGCAGGTTGACTAACGCTTTGCTCGGCGTATTCGTTGAACGAAACAGTCTGGAGATGCGGTGGCCACGCAGCAGCAGCGTGATCGTGGCAACCAAGCCATTTCGGCGGATGAGGACGATTCGACCTCGTTATTGACAAACGAGCAGGGCACTTATCCCTCGGGCGACCTCTCGGTCTATTCTGACGGCATCAACGAGGACGAAGACAATGATGGAGACGAGGAAGGAGCAACCCCCGGACAGCAGCAGCGACTGGATGTGGAGAACTATACATACTCGGTGAATGCGGCGGCTTCCATGGAGACGGCGCGGCATCGGCGGTTCCACACGCAGCGCAAGCTCCACTACCTGCGACACGAGCTGCTGGTGGATCTGGGCTTCTCCAATCGGCACACTCTCGAGTTCTGGCGGCTCGCTGCTCAACTGATCTTCGCCTGCTGGATTCGTATCTACGTACACTACGCGACACAGTGGCTGTTCTTGCGCGGCAGTCGCGTCCCCGTGTACGATTTCCAGCCGCGGTGGACGACGTGTATCGTCAAGTATACATGGCAGACGGTGGCCACGCGCACCGAAGTCGGACTATTGGCCGTTGGCGTGCTGGGCAACACGCTCCTCTTCGCGTTCCTCACAGGCATCGCAGCTCTAGGCCAGCGGTTCGTAGGAGATCTACCAGCCTTC
The DNA here is from genome assembly GCA_001712635.2 of Nothophytophthora sp. Chile5. NCBI lineage: Eukaryota > Oomycota > Peronosporomycetes > Peronosporales > Peronosporaceae > Nothophytophthora > Nothophytophthora sp. Chile5. Next base: position 14,150 of record MBAC02009506.1, read on the forward strand.
GGCTCCAACTTCGTGGTGTGCGCTGGCATCGCTACCGTGTTGGATCCCTTGCTGCTGCTGCTCGTCGACGTGGCTTCCCATCACTACGACTGTGCGCAGCTGAGCGAGTGTGCGGCGTCACTGACGGCTTCTGGCTGTTCGTGTGTCGACGGTGACTGGTTCAAGCTGTATGTGCGCTTCCAGGCACAGGACGGCAGCGGCCTCGTGGGCGTCATCTTCGTGCTGATACTGTATGTAGCACTCACGTGCTTGTCGCTGGTGGGACTCTACGCCTACCTGCTCTATATCCACATGAACGGACGCATGCTGGACGTCTATCGCCGAGTACACGGCCAGGAAGACGCGTTCTTCGTGCCACATGACGCCGAGATCTCGCTCCAGGAGCTCCAGGCCGTGTGTGCACAGGCGACGCGTTGGCAAGGACCACGTGGCACGCAACGCAAGGTTTTCGTGCATGAGTATGCGCTGTCGGACCCGCTGGACCCGCTCTTCCGCGAAACCAACACACATGTTGCCGTACACAATGTGGAGTTGGATGGCACACGCGAACTGCATCGACACTTCCTCAAGACAGCGGATGGTGCTGTGCTCGAGCTGTTCGGCGAACTTGGCTCCAATACCGACGGCAATTGGAAGAGCGACGCTGCGCAAGGAGCCACATCTCTCGCATTATTGTTCAATATCCTTCAGGATGCCCAGCGGGATGAAGGCGGAGCGGCCATTGGCACAAACGGCGGCCTATTCGACGGACTGTAGCAGCAAGGAGCAACACAGCCGAAGAAACTCCCAATCATTCTTGTCTCCACCACAGCAATAAATCTAGCACCATGGACATACCTTAGACCGGTATGCATGAGGTCCCGAGCCATCTAACTGGTGCCAGCAGACTCTATCAAACGAAGATGACATCAATGGCGTGCTTACCTGCAGGAAGATCTTGCGATTTGCCGCTTCGAGTTCTCGCCACCTCACCATGGGATCGTTACAGCTCTGTCACAGTCACCCGACACCGAACCTAAACCCGGTCTAATGAGCTGGAACCGCACTAGCACTTCGTCCCCTTTAGGTTAGTAAATAGTTGTCTCCCGACACCATAAGTAATTAGGGGTTTGTCTGAAGTAAACACAATATACGTTTTTCTTTGAAATAGAATGAATAATATAGTTATAGGATTATAATAACGATGTTTATTGTTAAATGTGTAAATTACAAAACGCACTTTTACATTACGACAGTAGTGTGTAAACTATGACACATTTTCTAAGTGTATATTAACTATGAAAGATTCAGGGTATGAAAACAACTTAACAGCTTTACCCGAAATTCATAATGGCATTTAACAGGCAATGACTGCAAGAAGGAGGCGAAAATGGGCGATTTGGGGGGAAATCGAAAAGTTGAGTATATCCGGTAATTGCCTGGCAATGATGCAATTAGTACCATCGGAAAGCCAATTATCTCTTACCCAAGGTGTTGGCGTCCGTGTAGATGCATGTTCGTGCCCTTGTCTGCTTGGTACAAGCGCGCCAACAGCATGCCTTCGACGATATGGCCTCAGCGCAATCGAAATGCTGTTTAGATTTTCAAATAAACTTCAGAAAGTGATATTTTGATTGGAACGACCATCAGCTGTACTAAACTTTGTATGCTGCATCAAGTACCACTTTCGAATATAAACCGAATACTAAGTAATCTCTAAATAAAGGTCGAAAACCCAGCGTATCGCGTCGAAAACGCGGTAACTATGTAAGTTCACGCAATGCCGCATTACCACAGGTATGTGACCGACATCATGGTATTGTCCTGAAATATCAAAGCAATTGAGCAATTACCGGATTTAGTTGATTCCCTGATGCCACCAAAACGCTCCTCCTTCTTACAGGCTTTGCCTGTTAATAAAAACAGGGTAGGGTACATTCAATCGCTGATTACTCCGGTTCCAGTGTCGAGAAAAAAGCATAATCCGGTCACGCAACCCCTTGATGATACATGTAAACACAAAAACAATCCGGCTTTATCACAAATCATGAGCTAAAGACTTTATACCGCATCACTTAAACTATTTCACAATATGACAATTCTTTTCCTTGGTCATGCATCATCCAATCATTCCTCCCACCGATCGTCGTGGGGGTCAGAATGAAATATCACGTTTGGGAAAATAGTTTTGTTGACGAGAATTCAGTTATTCAAGTGTTGGTTCAGGATAGAATTTGATCAGTCGTATATCATTGCTGATTATTCTCTCGTATTTTTTGCGTGGTACCATTTTAATGGCGTTTAGAAATGTTATTATAGCAAGCGTGATGAGTGTTGATGGCTTCTAAAACATCACGCTGCATTTTTCAGCGAGATGTAAACACTGGTGACAGGATGATGACCCACATGTACTGTATTGCACTACTAGTATTTCCATAGTAATATGGTGTCTAGATACTTCTGGCCAATATAGTTCTGTGTAATCTAATATTCGGTTGCACTTAATCACTGGTCGATCCACCGACTCAGTAGTTTGGCTTAACTGTCGAGCCTAACTATTACCTGGCCAACTTAAAACAAACTGCAACATCGGCCTCAACGTTAATCCGGTTGAGGGTTGAATAAGCGCAGGTTTCGCCACTCAAAGCGTCCCCAATAAGATTCTCCAGTCATGTTCAGTGCCGAATGGGCTTGAATACGTATTATTTCTCTTACTCAGCAAGGTGAGTCGAACCTGCTCCACGCAGTGCTGTCGTTTTCACTTCCATGTTTGTTTCCTAGAGTTTCAAAAATAGAAGTCGACTAAATATCATAAAATATGGTCGGGTAAATACCAATCGCTTTTGGACAACGTTAAATAATAGGCCTGTGGGGATTAACTTGCGATAAACTATCCCTAACTTATCAAAACGTAGAATTCCGGATAATGTTCGACTTGTAGTTTAATTCCGTGTCTCAGTTTTGTTTGTTAGTTTGTTTTGGCCTTGAAAAATATTGTTGACAACATTTGGCTCAGAATTTGCACGGCGTAATACTATATTTTCAGATTTATAAATAGTGTGTAAAGCAATACGTGAAAAGTTCATATGTCGGCATCATTTTGAGCAATGGGTAGAGTGTAGTAAATGGTTTTGCCGTATGAAGAACAGATGAATGATCCTTGATGTTGAAACTCCGACTCTATGATTATAAAATGAGGGGGTCACGTCATGTGTCTCCCGATCTTACCGACATCCACTCGGTTTAAGATGCGTTGCGCATCTCCGATTGGGCAAAGCAATTCAAAGTTCTTGGCAGCTTCATCCCAAGCTATCACAAAATTGCCAAATTCGGGTATTGCTGGATACATTTCAGACCGGTTCAACATACCCTCTTTTATCATCCGAGTGATCACGTGGCGGCTTCATGGCCAGCATCGACGATTGCGAGCCTGCTTGTTGACAAAAATGCGCCCACACCCACTCATTCGGTGGCACTCAGCCGCTGGTTACCTGGTTACGGGACGCTGTCGAAACCATCGTAATCGGCATCCCCCTGAACAGTAGCACAGGAATCCCGGCAAACCATAAAATCTATCAGCAATACCTCCTGAAACAACATTCTCACTCAATGCGATGGAGTACCTATTTCCCGAAGCATATCGACTTGGCCGATAATTGTTTTCGGTACCGGTATTCAAAATCGTATCAGTTTTCACAGATTTCACGTTTAGAAAGGATGCTGGCGAGTCACATGCTCTTGTTCTCCTTCTTTCCCGCAGCTGGCCGGCCGTTCGCTTCCGCAATTCTGCAGCACCGACACCCGGCAGGCTCTGCTCATTCCGCATCTCGACTCCGCAGCGCGAAACCGGCGTTCACCGCGTCACGACCCCCGGTTTCAGTCGCTCTCCCTCGCCTTCACTCGATGAGCCATCTCCAAACGAACGTGCTTCTTATGGCCCCACTATCGGACATGCGCACACCACCAGGGATCACGACTTCGTCGAGCTCTGCAAGCGCGAGTCACGCGGCCAAGAAGCGTCGCCGTTCGACGCCTCTCCCACCTACGAAGGCCAACCCCATCCAGGAGCTCATCGGTAATAATGCTGCGCCCGCACGGCCACGGGCTGCTAATGGAGCCCCGCTCACTGCCACGCACGAAATCCGGCTGCTGCGCTCGCAAGTGGCTTCCATGGAGGACGAACTGCGCGACTTGCGGTCCAAGTGGACCGAGCACATTCCAGATCACCGGCTTCTTGCCACTGCGCAGCAGACGGCCCGTGAGAAGCACGGCGCGCTCCAGGTTGAGACCGCGCATAGCGAGCTCCAGCAGATGCTTCTCCAGCAGCAACTTCTGTTCGCCACGCTCCAGTCCGCTGTGCGGCGTGCACCGCTGCACTCAGGCGGTCAGGAAATGTTCGAAGCGCTGCACTTCGATACTCATCTGGGCACGGACTCGGCGGAACGCGAGAAGCTGCTGCTTGCGCACAACGAGCGCTCTCTCGGCTCCATCCCGTCCGTCGTGTCCCGCTTCTCGCAAATGGCGATCGACAAGGTCAAAACGTTGCAGGAGATCGACGCCAACAAGCCCGTCACGCCACTGTCTCAAATCGACATCACTGGCTGCGTGGACGGTACACTCATCTCGAGCGTGTTCATCTCGGAGATCCCGCACGCGTCGCTGGAGGAGGTGTATGCGGCCGTCCTGGCTTACTTTGACGGCCTTCCGGTCGCAATGAAGCGTCACTTCGGCGTGAACGCGAAACGGATGAGACTCAACAGCGCAGACTCCCCTGTGGTCTACAGACGCTCTACTTTTGTCGGCTCCGGCCTTCCAGCGACGATCAACAACGTGGTGTCCTCTGAGCTCACAAACTCCCACGGCATGGTCCACATCGACGCGATCACTGACGACGTCCTGCACCCCGTGACCTCGAACGGACCGTCGCAATTCGGCATTTGTGGGCTCACGATCACGCCGCGGAAGGACGCGACGACAGGGAGAGCCACGTCTGTGACGTTGCGCTGGGTGGTCGTGTACCGCTACAACGTGCTGCCAGACGACCCCAGGATCAAGTCGGAGTTGGAGATTATTCGCCCCATCCTGAACGGAGACCTGATCACGGCGACGGTGTGCGAGTACATCCAGGAGCAGCAGCAGAGCCCCTCGGTGGTTTGACTGCCTTCATTGGGGGCGATGTCCCCTTATAATCGTGTTTTTGGATTGTTCACCCTCCCACCGACATCTCGTTTTTACCAACAACTTCGTGTCTCATCTATCGTCTAGGCGTCGGTTAGAGTTAGGGATGTTACGAGTTAAAATAATTTTTAATATAACTCATATTTTTATACGTTTCTAACTGCGAGAAAAAAAATAGTTAGAACTAAAAAAGCGACCACCTCGTTATATTTCAAATCGGCAGTGAAAAATACCAATAAATCACAGAGGTCGCAATTCCTTCTTCAACTCGGCGCTGAATTTATTTTGCACTTGAGAATTCGACAAGCATGGGGAGAAACAAAGAGCTCATTTGGAAGAACTTCGTTGTCGTCCGCGTGAAGAAACCCCACCCCGGCGTTAAGTGCAAGTACTGCGAACACCCCATCAACAACGCGCAGGTTGGGCGGCATTTAGTCCCTCACGTCATCACCTGTCCCAATACCCCAGCTCAGACTAAGACAATGTTCAAGCCGAAGCCACACAAGACTGCTAGTTATCACCCGTCGACTCCATCCTCCGGGAGCGTGCGGAAACGCAAAGCACGGCTCTCCTTTTCCTGCGCCGACCGACCTGATGGCACTCCTCTCACTCCCCAAACTCCAAGAACGCGAAGGGCTACGAGAGAGCAAGAAGACCGGGAGATCATGATGGACTTAGCGATGGCGTTTTACGCGACGGGCGTTTCATTCCGTGTGCTAGAAGACCCACACATGAAAAGGCTGATTGGGCGACTACGCCCTGGCTTCGTTTGGCCTTCGCGCCGTCGCTTGTCTGGACCACTTCTAGACAGCGAATACGAACGGGAAAGGAATAAGACGATCGGAATGCTCAAAGCTAAGCCCTTCGTAGCGCTTGTAACCGATGGATGGGCTGACCCCAACAACCAAAGCATCGTCAACTTCGTACTCTGTACGCCGTACAACAGCCCTGTGTTTTGGACATCCATCGCTACTGGTGATAATCATCACACGGCGGAGTACATGGCCCAGCAGATCGAGAAAGTCATCACGGATATTGAAGCCACAATTGGTGCTGGAAAGGTGTTCTCTATCGTCACCGACAACGCTTCCAACATGAAGGCTGCCTGGAACCTCCTCACAGAAAACCGGCCATAGCTTTTCTGCAATGGATGTGGTGCCCACATGCTGAATCTATTGATGAAGGACGTATTTAAGATCGCGTTTTTCGCTGCTGTTCTGGAGAAAGCGCGTTTCATGGCGAAGTACATCCGCAAACGATACGTGCTTCTGGATCGCTTTCGTGACAAGAAAAATAAAGTGAACAGCTCAAAAGAAAGGCGTCGGGGACTCTGCATTCCAGTTGCAACTCGCTGGTATTCGGCAGAAGCATGCATCCGGAGCGTTGTGGAGAATAAGATCGTTCTTCAAGCTGTCTTTGAAGATGAGGATCTTCAGAAAAATGTTCAAAACTCACGAACAAAAGACCAAGATGCAGAAGGCAAAGGATCTGTTGAGCGACGCTTCATTTTGGGTAGATGCTGGTGTCGTTCTTCAGCTGGTTCATCCGATCACTGAAGCTCTGGCAGCGTCCGAGAGTGATCTCACCTGGGTATCGGCGGTGTACGATGAATTCAACAAGCTGGAACGCAATAAAGTCTACGTGAATGAGCTGGATGGCTCTGTGAACCTCCGAGACATTCAGCGTGAAATCCTCGAGTTGATTGTGTCGCGTCGCAAACTTCTCATCTCCCCGTCCATGCGAAGCGGATATCTTCTCGACCACCGCATGTCTCCGAAAGGCTTTGCTGAAAATGAACATAACACCGCTATAATTGAAGCTGTCCGAATTACACGGCTGCACGGTATTGGAGACGAAAATAATGTACATGCCTTCCAGAGTGAGGTCACCCGCTTCGTTCGCTTCAAGTACGAATTCGCACAGACATACAACGATGGCGATGTCACCTTGTCCCCAAGGGAATGGTGAATGTTCACAAACGCTTATCCGCGTCTGCGTGACTTCGCCATGCGAATCTTCAGTTTCCCGACTTCATCCGCCGCAAGCGAAAGATCGTGGTCTATTCACGATTTCCTTCACTCGAAGCGGCGCGATAGGCTGAAGCCACGCAGGGTCGAAAAGTTAGTTTTCATAAATACAAACAGCAAAGCAGATAGCTCTACAGGAAGAGATCACGCTTTCCATGACATACATCCAGACGCACCTGACGCTGATGCCGATGCCGACGACGAGCGAGACTCTGAAGATGACAGCAATTAACAAATAATGCAATCAACCACAGTTAATGCAATTGAAGCTCACTCGAAACATAGGTATATGTCAACTTCCAGGGCAACCATTACCTTAGTTTCCGTACAACCATGCGCCGCTCGGCCTCGACGGAGGCCATCATGAAGGCTGGTGAAGGCGACACTCGCGATGGCGACGCTCGTGGCGGCGACGGCGACGGCATCGCGACACTCCTGATGGCGGCACTCGCGATGGCGGGAGCGGGACAGCTTGAAGACCAGCCAGTTGTTGTCTAGATCTCCTTGCTTTTGATCTTGTTTAGCCACATCAGCAGCTGCGAGTGCCGACACAACATCTGCAGCGCGTTTACCATAAGCGTTCTGAGGTATATCGTCATCAGGGATCGCCAAGCAGTGTCACTCTGCTCTTCGGCACCTTCGGCATCACCTTCCCCACGTCATTCACGCGGACGATGCGTCTCTCATCGCCCTTTCCAGCGCAGACTCGAATCTTCCCCGTCGGCGACGTGTAGCCGCCGCACTCCTCGTCTTTAGTGCCGCGGCCTCTGGTGTGATGAGAAAACAAGATATTTGTATGGGTCACACAGCAATTTTCCGAAGATTCACCTTTTGTTTCGGATTTTTAGTCTAAAGAAAGTTAATTAACTTTGAAATTAACCCCAAGTCTGTTTTTAACTTACGAGAAACCAACGCTAGTTAGAATAGAATAGAATAATCTTGTCAGGTGAAATCTTTGGCAGTTTACTTGGGTACAACGACCAGTTGTCGGCTGAAATGTTCACGAGTTGGACTTCTCTTGATAAACTTGGCTGACGGCCTTACCGAAGAATCGGCTGTCATTAAAGTGGGGGGACAGAATTTAGGACGGTATTTTCAAATAGGAAACACACCAAATTTAATTCTGATCATTAGAGCGATGCAGTTTGCGGAGTAAAATAAAAATACTATTAATACATGTTAAGCTGCGACGTGGGAGAGGGGCACCCTTAATTAACTCTCTGCCGAAACAGATGAACCCTTATATCCGATCTGCGATCTGTCGAAAACAGTTTGGTGCAGCACGGACTGTAGCCAAATCAATTCTGTGTCACAGTTGATCACCACTGTGATGCCCAAAGGGTTGTGGTTGGTTTTATTAATACATGTACGGTACATGTAGACTAAGAGCATGCTCAATGGCTCAACTGGATGATCGTTTACTCTTTCGCAACGCACTCCCCTAAACTATTAAATACAAAATTCAGGTCACTCCTAATCAAAAGGGGGCAATTTGCTCCCTTTGGCAGAGTCACGGTACTCTCGTTGAAGTACGACCCTTCAAAGGAAAGGTGTATTGCTTTTTGTAAGCCATTCCAAAAGGGAGCAAACTGTTTGCCTCGACAAAACCTCGGTACTGTTAACAAAAATGTTTCGATTGCTGTGTTCAGATCATTGATTAAAAGGAAAATGGCTAGGAGTTCAATAGGATTGGAACATGTAATCTACGTAGAATTATACCATGAAATTTCATTGCAATCGTCAGTACCGCCCACGTGATGTGCTCGTGCAGTTGGAGACGCATGAGGTTCGCCAATGCCGCACTCTTGACAGCGAGGCGAATGACGGCGTGTACGCGGTCCACGACGCTGCGGCACATGCGACCTGTGAAATTACCCCTCTCCCGGAGGCTGGGTCTGCCGGCCAGAAGCGGGTCATGGGTCCATATAGACCCACCATAAAGCACTTGATACAGGAACAACAACCGTTACGTTGTTGGGCAAAACCCAACGGGACGTGTGATTGGGGAGAGAGGACACGGAGGTGCTCTAAGCATTGCAAAGCAGAAGTGAACGTCCCACCCACCCGCTCAACCTTTGATACAATGTATTAGAAGGGGGGATGTAAAGCATATAGACACGCACCCCAATTGGCGACCACCCGTTGCCTCGTCTGTCTTTGGCAGCCAATGATTGGGTGTTGTCTAGCGTCACCGAGAGCGGTTGGGTAATCGCAGGCCTAGCTTTGACCACTGACGTTCCATCGATGGCCAGTTCTGCGCCGCACTGAACGGCCTGGCGTGATACTCCAACTCGATCAGCGTGCAGCAATCCCATGCTCAGCACTCGATCGCTTCCGCTACAAGTCGCCAGGCGTAACACAATACACGTTGAGCCCAACTCTCCATACATGGTTACCTCGTCACCTTGATAGCCTCAACTTGAAGCCAGCATTCCAAGACTTCTATGCATTCTTCTCCTTACATCCACTCGTCGTCGGGAGTGGCCGCCTTCGTCATCATTGTAGCAGGCACCGTGCCGCATGAACAGCGTGCGAACTCTACTTGCTCCAGCATCCGTTCTTGGCCCCAGTTCGTCCACATTAGCGTGAGTCTCCACCGACTCCAATGCACATATGCAGGTCCTTGGTCTTCTACTAGCTCTCAGCAAAGGTCCTTAAGAGAAAGCACCCCCATCAAGATGCGAAACCGTTCGAACTTGACGACATCCAGTGCCTTCGCCATGATGTCTGCCAACATGTCATTCGTGCCAACACGCTGGACCCGGAGCTCCTTCATCTCAATGAGATCCCTTGTCACGTGGTACTTGTTCTCGATGTGCTTGACTCTACTGTGTGTAACGGGGCGTTCCCCGTTACAAAAGTAGGTGAGAAGTTGCTGGGTGCAACTTGGCAGTCTGTGATTGGACAGATGTCTGCATATTTTAGGATTTTAGCCAATTAGCTGGATCCCCCTCAATGGG
>MBAC02009507.1:0-27352 GCA_001712635.2 Nothophytophthora sp. Chile5
ACTCCAGGTCCAGCTGGAGGCGCAGACGCCCGTGCCGGGGCTGGATGCGGACGCCGTCCAGGACATTCTGCTGGACAAGGACAACATCGAGCACGTACGCAGTGCACAGTGCACTGGCCGGTTCGATCCGTCGCTTCGTTGCTCGCTCACCTCCTCTCCTCTCTGCTCTCGGCTTCTGGCTTGGCTCTCTATCTCTGTAGGACGTCCGCGACGTGAAGATCGTGCATCAGGCCAAGTCGCTTAGAGCCTTGAAGCGGTCGTTGCAGCGCGAAAAGCAGTTGGCAGTGGATGCTGCGAAGCAGTGCAAGCTCATGGAGACGGCCAAGCAACAGCTTGAGCAGGAAATGGACACGCTCCAGCTCAAGCTGCAGCGGTTCCAGGCTCGAGCTGCCGCGGCAAACCACGCCAATGCGATCAGCCTTGCGGTCACGCCAGGAGACAACAACAACCAGCAGACTCCAGACTCGCCGATGCCTTCGTCCAGCGACAGTGGTGGCGACTCGGGAGCGCTCCGGAAGCTGTGCGAGGAGCTGAAGGTCAAGAACGTGGCGTTGCAGCAAGAGCTGAAGAAGACCCAGCGTGCTTTGGTGCGTGAGGTTGGAGACGATGTGGCGTGGGACGAAGTGCTGGCGAACTCGAACGCCGCCAGTGGAGCGAGCCGCCGCGGTCGTGCCCAGCACATCATCATGCTGAAGGCCAAGGTGAAGAAGCTGCAGGCTCAGCTTGCTGCAAAGTCCGACTCGGTTGCTACGAAGCCCCAGGAGGCAGGCGCGACGCTGGACGTGGACCAACGCGCCCAGCAAGACCTGTCGAGCCAGCACATGCACCGCCAGAAGCTCCTGGACCAGCTCACAACCCAGCGAGACGAGCTCGAAGAGCGTGTCCATCGCGTGACGCGCAAGTATGACGCGCTCAAGGCACGCGCGTCGATTCTCGACAGGGAGAAACAGGAGACACGCAGCAAGTTCCAGGTGCTCGTAGAGAAGTCGCGCACGGACGACGCGCTCGTGGACGCGCTGCAGCGGCAGCTGGAGACCTGGAAGGCCAAGCTGCACGAGGCGAGACGCGCGCGAACTGCAGACGGCAGCGGCAAAGGCGGCAGTGCCAACCAGGAGGAGCGCGGAGAGCTGGAGCGGCTGCGGAAGGTCGTGGCCGCCCACAAAAGCGGCGGAGGCGACCGGCTGATGCCTCAGCCCAGCGAGATCTCGCAGTATCGCGCCATCGCCGTACGTTGCTTGCTCTGCACTGCAACTGGAGCTTCTGTGTTGTTCAAGCACTCCGTTTGCGTCTGATAGGCGGAGAAGGAGCGGCTGGTTGAGGTCGTTAGCGGTTTGAAGGCGCAGCTGGAAGCCAAGGACAAGCAGTTGCGAGCCGTGCAGCAGCCACCTGGAGGTCCAGCATTGGCAACGCCAGCTCTCCCGGCTATCGGAGATGATGGCGCGTCACGTATCCCGGTATGTCTTGCCTTGTCTTCTGGCTCTCGACGTCTTGAGCGTGTTAGATCATGTTGTGTTGTGTGCTGTTGCTCTCGTCGTGTAGCGGAGACCTGGCAGTATGATCCCTCCACCAGGGGGAAGAGGCCTCAGCACGGGGAATGTGGCGGCATTGGGGGGACCTCTTCCGTCTGCAGCCGTCGCGATGGAGCAGCAGCAGCAACAGCTCAAGCAGGAGATGGAGACGCTCCGGAAAACCTTCCGCCAGAGTCTGCGCGAGAAAGACGAGCGCATCGCAGATCTCCAGCAGCAGCAAGAGCACCAGTCCGCCAACGGCGGCAGTGTCGACGAGAACGCCATGAGCCAGGAGCTTCAGGACCTGCAGGAGGAGAACACGTTCCTACGACACGAGTTTGACAAGCTCAAGGCGCGGTATGAAGCCGTTGTGAGACCGCCGAGTGGCAGCGGCAAGAAGAAACCCCACGGCAAGGCACAGTGAAACGAGAGAGAAGGAGACGGTGGGATAAATAGGATGCTGTGTCTTTCTTGCCTTCGCTCAGGCCGCAAAGGCGCGCACTTGGTCCATGATGGCGCTCTGGAGCACGGACTCTTCGACCTTGGCGCTGTTGCGCACCACCTCCGCCCACTGGTCCATCGGCTGGAGCGCCGTCTCCTGGTCTTGTGCGCAGCCGTGCAGCAGCTTCTGCACGCCCAGCAGCTCGCGCTTGAGCTTCTGCACGTCTCTGGAGGACTCGCTGGCGCGCTGCTGATTGGCAGCGAGCAGCTCTCGCAAGCGCAGCAGCTCCTTGTGGCTCCTTCGCTCTCGATTCGCCCGCTGCTGCTGCTGCTGCTCTTCGGCCTTGCTGCATCGCTGCTCGTCGGCTTGCTGGAGCGCTTCCACCTGCCTCGTCAGCTTGGCGTTGACGCGCTGTGAGTCCTCAAGCGCTTGGCTTCTCACTCGCAGCTCACCCCGAACAGCTTTCAACTCGGCCCGACACGTCTCGAGTTCGCTGTTGCGGTTCACGAGCTCCTCCTTGGCGTCTGCCAACTCATCTTCAAGCTCATTCACGTCCTGCGAAAGCTGCTTCTTGGCTCGTTTGGCCCGCGAGAGCTGCTCGACGTGGGACGTTCGCTCCGCCCGTTGGCTGTCGATGATGTCCGACAGATGCGCGCCGTCCCGCTTCACGTTGGCCAGTTGCTTGCGCAGCGCCTCGTTGTCTGCTTGGAGCTGCGTCAGTTGCTTCTTGGCTAATCGTGAGGCTGCACGCTGCGTATCCAGCTCATCACTCGCTACTCGCAGCTTCGCCGTGCGAGTCAGGAGCTCCTTCTTGTGCTTGCGTTTCTCTCGTTGTCGTCGCAGCGCCTCCTGCTCCTTCGTGGAAGCTTCGCGCTTGCGAAGAGCGTCAAGTTCCTCTTTCAGCTCCTTAGCCAGCACTTGCTGCTCTATCTGGTCGTCGTTGCTCGCCGCTAGCTGCGCTTGAAGTCGCTGGATCTCAGCGGTGCGTTGGGCCTCGTCGCCTTCCATGCGCTTCTCCGTGGCTCGCAGCAGCTCCGCCGCCGTGCTCAGCTGGCGATGCACGTGCTCCGAGTACTCGCGGTCTTGACGCGAAGCCTCATGCTGTGCTACGAGTGCTTGTTGAGTCTCCGAAGCACGAAATTCGAGCGCCAGTTTGTCGGCTTGTAGCTCCGCCACCGACGCTTGAAGCGCCGCCACGTCGGCCTCGTGACGCTGCAGCTGCAGTCCGATCTGCGCGTTCAGCTCATCCAGTTGGCCGCACAGCAGCTCGTAGTTGGCTTTGTATCGCTGCAAAGCGCGCACTTGTAGCTGCAGCGTGGCCAGCGCAGCGTCGTGGTCGCCGTTGTCGTGGTCGCCGTTGTCGTGGAGCTCTTCGGCCGACGGCTCGTCTTCCTCTTGCCGCTCGAATCCAGCGACGTGTGATGCGCTAGAAGGCCCTGCAGCGCTTCTAGTGGCCGCTGCCGGCCTGTGCATCACGTCGTGCAGACCGCAGGAGCACGCGCATGGCGTCATTGGCGTCACTCTTGCCTGCATCGTGGCGACAAATGGTGAAGCCATGTCGGGACGCACGACCTTTCGCGTTCCTTGGGGTACGTTGAGTTACGGTGTAACCGCTCCACGTAACACAAGGGAACAATGGGAACACAAGTTCAGAAACTTTCCCACAAGCCGCAGAGAAAAATATCATTTGCCGACCAACAAAGCGACTCAAGCGAGAAGCAGCAGAGCGACCATGGGCGGCGGCAACGGGCAGAAGTCGGCGACCAAGCGCGAGCGCAACAACGCCAAGAAGATGAAGGACGCCAAGCAGAAGAACCACGCGGAGAGCAAGGCCAAGATGGAGGCTGACAAGACCGGCATCAAGTGCAAGATCTGCATGACCACCTTCCTCATCACGGCCAGCGTACGTCGTCTGTGTTTGTCTAGCTCTCTCTTTCCACCGCCCATTGTGTTGACTGATGTTGGCTTCTTGGGTTTCACAGTCGGTGCAGCTGAACGACCACTTCGAGAGCAAACACGCGGCCAAGGGCTTCACCATCGAGCAGTGCTTCCCGGGCAAAGTGTGAGCGCTCTTCCGCTCGTGAAGCCAGCGAGCGGCCAGGCCCTCGTCTAGCGAATGAGGAAGCGGTAGCACACACGACTCTCTATGTTCGCTAGGAATGGCGGAGGGGGCGTGCTGCTGACCTCGAAGTACATGTTTTTGAATGCAACACGGAACTGTGCGTGTGTGCGAATGTGCCCGGCGTCAGAAGACTCCGTGTGTTCCAGTCTCCACATCGATGCTATGCCAAATGGTTGGTCAGCTGGCTGGTGAGTTGGTGCACTTCGCAGCCGCCTGTTGGAGGTACGTCCTGCTCTGCTGTTGCTTATCCAGCCTCGCTTTCTGCGCCGTCAACTCGTCGACGTTGGCCCTTTGCGCTTGGAAGGCTGTAGCACACACACGCACACGCCCGCCGCCCGCTTCACCAGTAAGGCCTGCTGGATCGGCATCAGGTCGACTGACTGCAGGAGCGCATTGATAGGATTCGGCGACGACCTTTCGCTTCTTTGTTACACACTCTCGGTAACCAACCGAGACCACTCATGTAAACAAACGAATCTGTTTGACACATCCTCGCGACGCTTCGCGCAACATCGCCTTTTAGGTGGGTACCGTCACCTTCGTGCAACCTCGGCGCTGGCGGTTGCGGCGACCACCACTCGAGCCACCATTTCCCAAGTCGCACCGCCCGGCCCAAGCACCCACCTCCAAGCAAGCAGCAGCAGCACGCAGACACCATGGGCGGCGGCAACGGACAGAAATCGGCGGCCAAGCGCGACCGCAACAACCTGAAGAAGGCCAAGGAGGCCAAGAACAAGAACCACGCGGAGAGCAAGGCCAAGATGGAGGCCGACAAGGTCGGCATCAAGTGCAAGATCTGCATGACCACCTTCCTGGTCACGGCCAGCGTACGTTCTCGCTCTCTGTGTCTCTGTATGTGCTGCATCTCTCTCCTCCCTTGTAGCTGACGCGTCTCGTCTTGCTTGACGTTCACGTACCGGAACAGACGGTGCAGCTGAACGACCACTTCCAGAGCAAGCACGCGGCCAAGGGCTTCACCATCGAGCAGTGCTTCCCGCCCAAGGCGTAGGCTTCTAACGCAGACAGCGGTCGCACGATGAGTTCCTGACGGAGTCACGTGGGTCTGTAGCGATATAACGAACGAGGAGAGGCGGCACGAGGCTGCTGGCGTCTGGAGCTGGATAGAGAGACGTCGTAAGCGCGTGGATAGCCGCAAAGTACATGTTTTGGATGCACGAAAGCTCGGTGTGTTGGGTGGGGGGGGGGACCAAAGGCCCTGGATCTATCTACTTCTTCTTGAAGCGGCGAGGCGTGAAGTGGCCCGTCTGCTGCTTCTTGGTCTTGCTCATGGTCGGCTTCTCCTTCTTCGCCTTCTTGTCGGGCGTCGCGTCCGGAGCAGCCGACGCCGCAGACTCTTGAGGCTTCCGCTGCTTGCCGTGGAGCACACTGCTGGTGCGCTGCTGGAACTTCTTGCGCTTCTCGAACGGGTTCTCCTTGTTGCCTCGCAGCAGCAGGCGAGCCGGCACGCCCACCATGTCGAACTCCTCGCGCAATTGGCTCAGCAGGAACCGCTGGTAGGACTCGGGCACGTCGCTGGGCTTGCTCACGAACACGGCGAACGTGGGCGGCCGGGACTTGACCTGCGTCGCGTACTTGACGTTGAGCGTCTTGCCCTTCACCGTGGGCGGCGGGTGGTGCCGCGCCATGGCCTTGAGCCACCGATTCAGACGGCCGGTTGTCACGCGGAGATCCCACTTCTCATACGCCTTCATGCTGCAAAGACCCGAGCCATGTCAAGAGAGCGAGAGAGTCAAAGACATGTCGCCAGCAAGCGACAAGGAGATACGTGAATGACTGGCGGACGTACACTTCTGGCACGAGTTTCTTGATGCCTTTGCCCGTGAGCGCCGAGATGGGCACGACGGGCACGCCGCGGACCTGCGCGAGCGAGTCCTGCAGTTCGTCCTGAATCCGCTTCAGCTGGAGCTCGACGTTGCTCTCCGCCAGATCGCTCTTGTTCGCCGCGAGTATGAGCGCCCGCCCTTCCTCGATCACGCGCTGAGCGATCGTGAGGTCCATGTGGATGAGCTTGGGCTCGCTCATGTCCACGACCACGACCACCACCTGAGCCGAGTCGATGGCGCGGAAGGCGTCGCGGACCGAGAGGTTCTCGATCTGGTCGTCATGGTCGCGTTTGCTGTATCGACGGATCCCTGCCGTATCCACGAGCTTAATGGGTCGGCCGTGGAACGTCCAAGGCACCTCCACCGAGTCGCGCGTCACGCCAGGTCTAACAGCAATGGCAAGCAGTCACGCGTCAGTCACCAGAGTAACTCCTTCGACCTCTTCCCACTCAAAGCAGCAGCTGGGCGATCGACGTACTGTGGGCCCGTGAGCACGCGCTCTTTGCGCACAATTTTGTTAAGCAGCGTGGATTTGCCCACGTTGGGGCGACCCACGATCGCCAGCTTGATGATGCGAGACTGCAGGCAAATATACACACATAGCACACGAGTCAGCTCAATCCACCAGTTACAGATCAACCACTGGCGACGTACGTCTCCTTTCTCTTTCTCGACTGCAACGTCAGCGCTGTCCGACGCCTCGTCTTCAGGCCCTTGCGCTTCCGCCTCCAGTTTGGCCTGCTCCTTCTCAAAGGCGTCGTAGGCTGGGATGATGGCGTCCAGCAGCAGCGTGATGCCCTCTCCGTGCTCAGCAGACATGGGGATGGCGCCGCCTAGGCCCAGCTGGTAGCATTCGTTGAGCGCGTCCTCCCAGCGGTCCGGATAGCCCTCCACCTTGTTGGCCACGAGGTGCACGGGCGCCTCGGGGTCTTCCTTGCGCAGCCACCGCGCGAAATGCGTGTCGATGGGCGTGATCCCCTGCCGTCCGTCGATCAGGAAGAACACCAGATCTGCCTCGTGGACTGCACGGCGCGTCTGCTCCAGCATGCCTTCCTCCAACGAGCCTGAAGGCGCGTCCTCCAGACCGCCCGTGTCAATCACATCCAGGTCCAAGCCCGCTAGCGTGGCCTGCGCGTACCGGCGGTCGCGGGTGGTGCCCGGAACGTTATGCACGATGGCGGAGCGACTTTTCGTCAGGCGGTTGAACAGCGTGGACTTACCCACGTTCGTGCGGCCGACCAGCGCGATGCGCAGCCGCGGGTGCTCCGGCACCGCCTTGATGCGCTCCAGCGTGTCCAGCCGCGGCTCCTCGACAACGGCGGGCGACGCAGAGGCGTCAGGGATCGCGGAGAACGCTCGCAGATGCCATGGAGCGGTGCGCGGGCCGCTGCAGAGCAGCGAGGCGCGCGTGGCGGCCGCCGCGCTGCGACGTCCCAAGAGCTGCCGCAACATGCTCTTTGCTTGGACTGTGTCCACGGCGCTTGGCGCTCGCCCGGTTTGACAACCAACCGCCTTCGTGGCGATGATTGGTTGAAAGGAGCAAGTTTCACTGCGGTGATTGGACAAAACGTGGGATGAGTGCTTTGAAAACGGTAGTATACGGCGTAACCATTCGTAAAATACAGGGAGTTACTCCTTTTGGCAACTGTAACTTTCGAATAATCGGGGCGGGAAAAGTAAAATACGGTACATTCCGCCACAATCGGATCAAGCGAACTGAGGACCTGCTGCTGCTGCATCAATCGAAAATGGGGCGTCCGCCGCTCCCGATCTGGAAGGAGTTCAGGACGGCCGTGCCCGCCGAAGAGGGCAAACGGCGCGCCGACATGGAGTGCCGCCACTGCCGCACCATCGTGAAGAACGCGCGGCCGACCAACTTGCTGCGCCACCGCGTTGGGTGCCCAGGCCTTACCGACGACATTCGCCTTCGGGTGGAGGAGGCGGACGACCGCCCGGCCCCCACGCCGGTACGTCAATCAGCTGTTGGCGCTGGCCACAGCGAGGAAGAGGAGACGGTCGTTGAGCGTCCCCAGGCCACGGAGAGCCGCCGTCCGACGTTGGGCAAGCGCTCGCGTCGTGAGGAGGACGACGGCGGGAACTTGGTGCGACTTGCGAGCCAGTTCACCGAAAAGATGGCTGAAGTGATCGAATGCCAACGTCAGGAGCTGCAGTTGCGCCGTGAGGAACTGGAGTTCCAGCGCGAGTCGTTTGCCACCAAAATGGAAGACAAGCGGCGTGCCCGGGAGGAGGAGCGCCAGGCGAGGCGCGAGCAGCGCGAGGCGGACCGACAGGAGCGGATGGACCTGGCGCGCATCGAGAACGAGAAGAATCTGGCCTTCTTGAAAGCGGTGATGGAGTCGTCGGGACAGCAGCGGAAATGACAGGGCGGTGGCATCTACTTCGGAAAGCGGGCCGCGCCAAGGGAGATGGCAGTTCCAACGTCGTCTGATTGAGCGATCGTGCAACCTGGACATGTGGGTCGGTCCTGGAGTTCCTGATCGATAACGGCATGGTGCGCCGAAGGATGATTTACCGGTAAATGGATTGTTCACAAACTCGCTAGACTGTGTACTGGAGAACAAAGCCCTGCCGATTCGTGACTCGACGCGCCAGTCACCAGATTTACCGCTCGTATTTCTGCCACAGATGCTCGAAGTGCTCGCTGAAGCGACCTGGAAACCACGCGACAGAAGGAAGTGTAGCGGGCAGAGTAAGTACAAGGTCAAGCAACGCACCAGGGTGGCTGTGGAGCTACCGATGATGGGTCCGCCTTTGTGGATGACGAGGTTCTCAGCATTGCCCACGACAGCCTGACGACTCCAGTTGAATGAACCTACCAACAGTGTGTCGTCCCAGCACAACAAAATGCCGTGTCAAGACACATCACCGCAAGAATCAAGGCCGGCACAAAGCCAATAGAGTAGCGTCGACGACGCACCATTCAGCAGGATCGTCTTGTCGATGATGCAAAACTGTCACCACCCAGAGTTTCCGGGAGCATGAGGGTGTCAGCAGACCATTGTGTGCCTCGAGATTCAAGCCACGTGCAACGTTCGACGACAGTGCAGCACTGTTAACGAACCTTATGGTGCATGTAGGTCCGCGCGTTGTCGTCGCGCACGGGGATGCCCTATTTATTGTGCAGACCACATAACCACCCACGCATTGGTCTTCCGTCGACTCGGATGGGTGCAAAACAGCAAGCAAGGCAGACGAACGTACAGCGTCGATGAACTTTTGGATGTCGGAGCCTTTGCCTTTCGCTTGGCCGTCATCCGTGATGATGCGGATGCTCACGCCGCGGCTGTGGGCGTCCAGCACGGCGTCCGCAATCTACGATACTTGCAAGTGTAAGTAACCAAAACCCACCCACCTTCCTGGCCGCAACGATCCAAATGCAGCTCGCCCCCACCTCATCGCACGTGATAGTGAACACGCAGATCTCCATCGTCTTCTTGGCGGCGTTGAGGTACGACAGCATGCTGAGCAGCGAACTGCCCTGGTCGTGGATGGCCTTGCAGTTCTTGCGCGTGCAGCCCTTGGTCGAGCGGAAGTTCTTGCAGGGCATCCCCGAGTCCGGGAAGAAGAGTACGTCCACGAACGAGTCGCCGACGGATGGAGCTTCTACTCCGAGGCAATTCCCCATGACTGCTAGGTTGCTCGGGAAGTGGAAGGCACAGAAGGAGCTGGACGCGTGCGCTTCGCCAGGAAGCCGGCAATGCGGAAGTGAGGCATGGTGGCTGATTTCATGGCGAGCATATCAATCAGATGGCGCCCAGTGTTGAACTCGGTTAAATAGAATCAGACTTTTGCAACAGCGTTATGATTCTAGCTGCACTAATTTGATAAACTGCATTATTCTTCCTTCCAAGGAAGGAAGAACCCAGATAAACACCCAACCACCCAACATCGGCGAATTGACAATATTGCGCCTGATTGCGCAATTTGTGATGTATCTTTCTTCCGTTTCGATTTCGGTGGCAGCAGCAATGTAAACCAATTCCGTAACGGTTTGCGAAATCCGAGATTTGTTTCCAATTTCAGCCTACCACATGCCAATCACACCTTCATTTTCTCCAATCACATACCATGAAACGTCTGTTCCGGTCACTCGTTTGGCACTTTACCTCCCCCCAGTGATGACGAAGACTCCATTCGTCGAAGAGCCCTCAACGAAGATGACGCTTCAGGCGGAGACTTCCCGCCGCGACGGCGCGCTCCACGCCGCGGCCATGCTGGTGTCCGGCACGTTCAGCACCGTCATCATGAAGACGGAATACGGCGTGCGCGCTCAGGGCACAGCCACGTGCGTGGACCCAGCGACTGGCGAGTCCACCACGCTGTGTCCGTTCGACAAGCCGTGGTTCGGCGTGTTGCAGATGAAAGTGGCCATGACGCTCTGTCTCGCTTTCCTGTACGCTCGCCAGTGCACGCAGCATCGTGCGTACTTGGAGACGCCCGTACTGCGGATGCGCAAAGGGGGGCGGCGGTACGTGACCACTGCTCCTTCGCAGGAAGACATGGCGGCCATCAAGCGCAAGTATGCGAGCCACACCGAGGCAGAGTCCAAGGTGGAGGCGCTCAAGCGCAAGTATCGTCCGCGTGGCAATGATAGCGCGAACGAGGAATCCCCGCTGTTGTACCACCCACTGCGAGCAGGAGAGGAAGATCAAGCTCAGCAAGGCCGCGTCTCGCTCCGAACGATGGCAGCGATCGCCATCCCGGCAATGCTAGACTTGCTGCAGACCGTGCTGTCCAACGTCGGTCTGCTTTGGATCTCGTCGTCAGTGTATCAGATGGCGCGCGGGTCCATCATCATCTTCAGCGCGTTCTTCTCGGTGCGGCTCATGGGCAAACAACTGTATGGCTTTCACTACGCCAGCATCTGGATCGTCATGCTGGCCGTGGCACTTGTTGGTTACGCTGGGGTGGGGCACAGTTCCACTGCCAGCACAACAAGCGACGCCGATTCACTAAACGCGATGCTGGGCCTGGGGTTCATCATCGCGTCGCAAGTGCTGTGCGCCTTGCAGATCGTGGTGGAGGAGCACATGATGCTGGCGCTGAACGTGAGCCCCATGCTGCTGGTGGGGTTCGAGGGTCTCTGGGGACTCGTCTTCTACGTCGTGCTCGTGCCAGTGCTCACTCTCACGCCTCCCGGGGACTCGGCCTTCTCGCGCACGTGGCACGAGGACTTCGCCGACTCGTTTGTGCAGCTGAGCAACTCGCCGATGCTCGTCGGACTCATCTTGGCCTACATCGTGGCGGTCGGGACGCTCAATGTCACAGGCAACTACGTCACCAAGCACCTCTCGGCCGTCATGCGGAGCATTGCAGAGGTACGATCCAATCTATCGGCGGAGCTTACAATGCTTGAGTTGCTGGGGCAGAATGCACCGAATTGAGGCGATGCGGTACGTCGTTTGTCCACAGACAATGCGCACACTCGGCGTTTGGATGCTCAGCCTCTTCGTCTACTACGTGCTGCACTGGCAAGACGCCGCGTCGCCCGGCGAGCAGTGGACAGCCTACAGTTGGTACGCAATCTGCTGCAGCACCTGCTAGCGATCTCGTCGTCGTTTACGCTCTGACCCCACCCGCTTCTCCATGCTGCAGGCTGGAGCTGCTGGGTTTCGTGCTCATGGTGTACGGCACTCTGGCGGTAAGTTCTGAACCCTCTTCACTCGATTACTGTATGCCGCATGAGGAGATGGGCACCGTCCGGTATTGATAACGATCTTGTCTCCAGTTCAAGCAGATTATCCGGCTGCCAGTGCCCAAATTGTACGCGGCCGAGCGGCGCCACGGCCAGGCGGCCGCCGCCAAATCGCCCTTCATGGGCAACATGCACAAGTAGGGCCATCTCTCTCAAGCTCAGACGCAGAACCCAGTTCTGATTCCTTGACTATAACCGGTAGTAACCGGTTGAACTGGTCGCACCTCTCGGTCATAAAACGAGGCTTGTGCTTGCGTATCTTCTCGGTCGCCCGCAAGAGTTAGCCTGGCGTCACGCGTCCAGTGGCGGGGGACCGGCTGGTTGGCTCTCCGAGTGCGGGAGTGGACAAGGAACGTCACAAACAGCGATACATGTACCGCAGTTATCCTCTCGAGCGTCGGTCAGGCGCTCGCTGCGCTGACAGCGAATCGCCGCGCGGGTCGGCCGGCTCAGATCGTTGCTCTGGTCAGTCGCGACGAAGACGCAGCTGCATCCCGGTCCGCCCCCGCTTTTGCACCGCAGGCGTCGCCTTATCCCCTTCGCCTCGACGCAAAACGTGGCGCTAAAAATAAGGCATCGAGGGCCAAAGGCCGAAGGCACCTAACCCGTGATGGCAGAAACAGGTCGCGCGCCCTGTCGTCACGCCCTCGACCTGCCAGACCTCCCTTGGATGCGATCTCACTTCAAAATCAAGTTCCGCAGGTCTTGCTCCGCCCTTGCAGACACTCTCGCCGTCTCTGACATGTCATTCAGATATCAGGTTTCACAGGCCCTCTGCCTTTGGCGCCTTCAAACTCGCACCTTGCTCGGGTGGTGGTGCGGGGGCTAGGGCTGGAAACTGTGGGGACGATGGCGATGGCGTGTGGCTTTTGCGCACGTGGCGTGCAAAAGGCGGGACGGGCGTCAGGTTCGGCGGTTGGCTCGCATGAATATTTAGCTGAAAACCTCCGCGGTTTTAGCGCGCGCCAACCAGCCAGCCAGTCCCACCACCTCCCCATCTGGCCACTTCGAGTGAGTTGGTGTGTTGTTGTTCTCCCTTGCTCCTTGGTCGCGAAGGCCGTTGCAATTGAGGCCTTTCACTCACAAAGGCCGTTCTCTCATCTGAGGGAGAATGTCGACGTTGCAAAGCGTCTCGATGGATATACTATTAACGAGCAACTTTGTCAGACTCTTATCGATGCATGCAGTGTTGGAAACCCCACGCTCTCTGCATGTATCGGGACGAGTTGAAGGCAGCCTTACACTCTGCAGCAGGCGCTTACTTGCAGGGAGATTGCATTCTCTCAGACAACCAAAAGAGCGCACGACGGTTGCGCAGGGTATTATACGCAGCTGTGCTTTTGCCGGATGTCTGTGAGAGCAATAAGATGAGTGACACCTCGTGGATAGAACGAGGCTCTTTCTCCTCGCGCTTGTGCCGTCGCCTCCACTACTTCGGAGGGAGTTGCTGGCCCCTCCCTCCCCTTCCCCCTTTCGCTTTAGCTCTCTCTATCTTGTCCGCTGTTCTCGATCTCTCTCTCGCCTTTTCCCGTTTCCCCCTCTGCTCTTCCACATTTCCAAACGGAAAAGCGCTGCGGCCCCGCCTTCACTCGTACACCGCATCCATCTACCGGCGAGCGTTGACGTCTCCGCGCCGCTCCGTTCCTTCCATCGCCGGCTCCGGACGCCCCGAGAACTCCATCCGCGACTTGTGGTCACCGGCCAGCCAGTCCCGCGCCCACCTCCGCATCCACCAGCAAGAGCAGCGAGAGGAAACCGTCGGTTAGGCCACGGCAAAAGCCACCCAACACAGAGCAGAGCAGAGCAAAGGCGCGAAGACATGAGCAACGGCGTAGGCTTCACGGTGTTCCAGGTGCCGGGCGCCAAGACGGCCAAGCGGCCGACGGCGGCGCGCCTCAACAGCGGCGGCTCGGGCAGCGGGCCCGCCATCACCAACAGCCTCCTGCACTCCGTGGGGACGCCGTCTCCGCACATGGGCAGCCAGAGCGGCTCCAGCTCCTCGCAGCCGCGCGGCCAGCGCAACAGCTCCAGCACCTTCGCGGCCTTCCAGCCGCCGGGCGGGCTGCAGCCGCTGGCGGCGTCGACCCACCCGTCGGCGGTCCCGTACAGCGGCACGAGCGGCAGCATGGGCAGTCACAGCGTGAGCTCCACGGGCAGCGGGTCGGGGCATCTGGCGGTCCCCATGGGCGTGAGCATCGGGTTCCAGAACCCGAACGGCGTGGCAGCGGTGCAAGAAGAGGAGCAGCGTCGCGGCGGCGTCGGCTGGATGCGGACGGGGCGCGTGATCCGGGTCAAGGACTCGGGCGACAGCTTCCGCTTCCCCTTGGACCCGGCCCACTTGCCCTCGATCCACGTCTCGCCGCCGCAGTTTGAGGCGCTGAAGGACAAGCTGCACGCGCTGGCGGAAACGCACGTGACGTCGTCCGCCACGTGGCTGGAGAACCCCAGCGCCGGGCCACAGTACCGCAACCAGAGCTGGAAGCCGCACTTGGAGAAGAAGAACTGCGTCATCTACCGGCAGAAAGAGGCGGCCGACGCCAGCAACTTGCAGCGCAAAGCGCTGGTCCGCGCCAAACTGGACACGTCGCTGGAGGAATTGCAGTACGCGGTGCAGTGCGAGACCACGGAGGACCAGCGCGCGTACATGGCGCACTGCTACCAGGAGTCCTTCCTAGACGCCGCTGTGCTGCAAGTGCACGAGCGCGCGACCCGCGCCGACCCGTTCCGGTTCCTGGGCGTGAAGTGGCTGGCCTTCCAGAGCTCCGTGGACTCGGTCTTCTCGTGCCGCGACTCGCTGATCGTCGAGTACTCCAAGACCTTCGAGGACGCGTCGGGCCACAAAGTGCTGGCTCGCGTGGCGCAGAGTCTCGAGCTCGCAGACTACGACGGCCACGAGCGCAACTTCGGCTTTGCGCGCACCACCGGCACGTGGGTCTGGCTGTTCCGCAGTCTGGGCCCAGCCAGCGGCAAGGTGGACGTGGCGGCGCTCACGGACGACCGCTTCGACGGCGCGCGGCCCACGCCCAGCTGGTTCGCCAACCGCGTGGTCAGCACGCTCTACACGGTGGCCATCCACCACGCGACGTCGGCCGACGCCAAGTTCCTGGTTCGCGGGCGCCGCATCTCGGACAAGGCCTGGGTGCCCAACAGCGAGCGGCCGGCCTGCTCCGTGTGCTTCAAGAGCTTCAACCTGCTGCGCTCGCGCCACCACTGCCGCGTGTGCGCCGAGATCATGTGCGGCGCCTGTACCATCGAGTTGGGCGTGCAGGCCAGTCAGCTGCCGCCCGGGATGCTTCCCGAGACCGGCAGCAGCTTCATCGTAAGTGTGGAGAAGTTCTGTCTCAAGTGCATCAACAAGGCGCGGCAAGAACGACGTAGCGCACTCGCGGCTGCGGCCGCATCTGTGAACACGGACGACGACGGCCCGGCTGACGAAGACCTGGATGCCCCAGTGCCGGCTTCCTACGCCGCCCGGCCCAGCGAGGTCTTCTACGGCCAAGTGCCGCCGGCGCGCGGCTCTCTAGGCTCGGACCACATGGCGAACGCCGTGGATCCGCCGCAGAGCCACTCGTTCGCGTCCTCCTCGTCCTCCACCAGCTCGTTGGGTGGCGTGAGTGCTGGCGGCGAGAAGTCGGGCATCTCGTACGCTGGCTGGTCCACCAAGGTCCTGTCGGCCATCAACCGCGAGAAGCCGGCGGACGGCGACCAGCCGCTGCAGGTCGCGCTGTCCTCTAACGGCAGCAGCGGGAACATGGCTGCGAACGGCGCGCTGCGCAACGGGCGACAGACGTCGGGCGACCGCCGACGACACAACTCGGACGCGTCGGGCGGCTCCACGAGCATGAGCTCCCAGAGCGACCGCGGCAGCAACTCGGTGACGGACGGCGGGCGGAGAGAGCGCGACCCGTTGACGGGCGAAGCCGTGATGCTGCTGGAGGAAGGCGACGAGGTGGAGAACATCACGCCGCTGCCCACGTCGTTCACCAAGATGGAGGAGCAGATCGCGGCCCAGCAGGCGCTGCTGCGGTCCATGTTCATCGAGGGCAAGAAGATGATGGAGCAGCAGCACTCGTACGGCGGCCAGGTGCATCCGGCCCACCAGCAGCGGTACATCAACCAGATGCAGGCGCCCGAGATCCTCGAGGAGAAGGATCCGCTGGCGCTGCCGCCGTCCACGTCCTCCTTCGAGTACGTGGACTGACCGGATGCAACGTGGTCTGGTCTATCTACCTCCAGCCAGGCCGGGCGTCCTCGGCTTGGCCTTGCTCTGCCTTGCATGTAGACGTTGCATCTCTCCCTGCCTCCTCGTCCCGTGCTGCGTCCAAAGCTCCCCCTCGTCTGTAATAAACAACCAACTCAGCTCAAATGAAGCAGCATTTCCTTCCATTCCCAGCAGCCACAGCTCACTCGTCGACCTTCTAGCAGGCGATGCAGCCGCAGAAGAGCTTCTGCTTCGGCGGGGCCGACGTGGCGGCACCCGCTGCTCGACCAGCTGCCGAGCCGCCGCCGCAGAGGCCGGCGTGCAGACTCGCCAGCGTCGTGGCCTCGCCGTAGAGCAGCTCCTCCTCCACGTGCACCTGGTACTTCTGCGAGACGAGGCCTTGCAGCTGCGTGAGCGCCATCGAGTCCAGCCCCAGCTCCTGCAGCGGCGAGTTGTCGTGGATCTGCGCGGCCTCCACGCCCAGCAGCTGAGCCAGCTGACTCACTAAGAACGCGTGCACTTCCTCAGGCGGCACGCCCGAGATCACCGAAGGCAGCTTCGCCCTCCCTCCGTCGTCCGTGGGGGCCACTCGCGGGCCGTTAGCGCTGCGGTCCATCGTTTCGTCGCTGACGCCGTCGCTTTCCTCCATCGCCGCATCGCCGATCATGTCTTCGTTGCGGTAGAGCTCGCTCAGCGTCTTGTCCTCCAGCGCCTTCTTGCACCGCGACCGCGAGATCTTGCCGCTCGTGGTCTTGGGGATCGATCGCGGCGCCAGCAGCACCACCAGCGTCACCTTGACGCCGTGTTCGCGCGCGATGGCGCTGCGGATCTTGCCGCACAGACTGGCTTTGCTGGTCATCGCCGGGTCCCGCAGCTCCGCCACCAACGCCAGCTTCTCGTCCCCGTCGTGGCCGTCGCCGCTCACGAAGGAGAACGCCGCGCAGCAGCCTGGCCGAAGCTCTTCGTGGGTCTCCGCAGTGGCCTCCAGGTCCTGCGGGTAGTGGTTCCGGCCGCGGATGATCACCAGATCCTTCATGCGGCCGCAGATGAAGAGCTCCTGGTTGTGCAACACCCCCAAGTCGCCCGTCTTCAGATACGTCTTGCCTGCTTCGCCACCAGCCAGTTGGGCCTGGAACGCTTCAGCCGAGAGCGCTCGCATCTCCTCCCCGAAGTAGCCCTGCGCCTTGGACGCACTGGAGATCCACACTTCGCCCGTCTCGCCCGATGGCTTCTCGCCCGTCTCCGAGTCCACGATGCGAACGTCGATGCCGTGGTCCTTCCGAGACGGCACGCCGCAGCCGATCATCTCCTTCACGAGCGCTCCAGAGGCGGTGGCCGCCTTGTCGACCACTTTAAACACGCGGTCGCGCTCCAGCGCTTGCTTATCCACCCAAAGTCGCTGCTGGCCGCCGCCGCAGACGTAGACCGTGTGCTCCGCCAGGCCGTAGGTGGGCTTCACGACGTCCGCGGGGAGACCGAAGGGCCCGAAAGCGCGGTAGAAGCTGTCAATGGCCTCGCCCTGGATGGGCTCGGCGCCGTTGATCATGTGTCGCACGCTGGAGAGATCCACGCGCTCTCCGCTGCTCAGCCCGACCGTGAGGCGGTCCGCCTTCCTGGCGAGCAGCGAGTAGGCGAAGTTGGGGGCTTGGAGGTGCGTGGCGCGATGCTTGGAGACCAGCCGCAGCCACAGACACGGGTCGCGGATGAAGCTGAAGGGCGAGAGGTACACGCCCGTGCCGCCGTTGAAGATGGTGCCCAGGTACGCGCCGATGAGCCCCATGTCGTGGTACTGCGGCAGCCACGAGACCACCACTGTGTCGCGGCCGGCGTGGAGGGCCGAGCTGATGGTGCGCAGGTTGTGGTTCAGATTGCCGTGCGAGAGCACCACGCCCTTGGGGGTGGACGTCGAGCCCGACGTGTACTGCAGGAACGCCGTTTGCTCGGCGCTTGGGGTCTGCGTGAGCCAATGCTTGGCTGGATCGAGGCCCTTGGCGTCCACCAGGTCGTCTGTAACGACCCAAGCCAGATGATCCGGCCACGGCACGGCGTCCGCGAACGTGAGCTTGTCTTTGAGGGCTGAGATCTTCTTGACCTGGTAGTACATCGAGCACGTGAGCGCCGTCTGCGCGCGGCAGTTGTGCGCCACGGCCACGAACATACTGATGTCCTTCTTCATCTTGCGCGGGTCGGGCGGATACACCGGCACAGCCACGACGCCAGCTCGCAGACAGGCCAGGAAGGCCACGATGAAGTCCAGGCCCGGCGGGTGCACGAGAAGCACGCTGTCGCCTGCTTGCAGTCCCAATCTGCATGTTCAGATGCAGAAAGAGAAAGAGAGAGAAGCGCAGTGTAAATCAGACTTCCAGCGGTAAATGAACGCCGTCTTGAGCGCAATAAAGACGCACCCTTTGCCATGCTGCTTGGGCGTCGCACGGAGCAGTGCTGCGAGGTTCTGCACGCGCTTGTTCAGCTCCTGAGAGACGTAGCGACGGCCATAAATCAGTCGGAAAGCTCAAGAGCAACGTCAAGAGAGGATTTCGACTTTGAATGGGGACTGCGATGGCTGTATAGCACGTACCGCACACGTGAGCGTCGCGTTCACGACGCCCTTGTCATCTGCGAACGACAGCATCGTCTGGACAACGAACAAACATACAGAAGAGCGAGAAACAGGCACAGCGTCAACGTCAACAGGTGGTCATCGTCTCGGGACGTGAACAGCGTCTCCTGCAGCGGGAAGCACCGCGTTTTGACCGCAAAACGCATGGGCGGAACGACAGACATGCCCTCTACACGCATGCACAAGAAGGGTGCCGTCGTACCCGCGTGGGCGTCTCCTGGGCCCATTTCTCCACGCGCTCGAGCAGCTCCGATGCCATTTTCGTCCTTTCGCCTCGCTCGTTGTGCTATGCCGCTGCGGTGCCGACGGAAAATGTTTTCAATATGTCAGCCGTTATATTTTATGCGACATGTCGAGATAGGATTGTTCATCGTCATTTCCAAATCAAGGTACCTTTGAGCTAAAAATGCAAGTCAGGACGGGAGAGATACACCTTGTTTTAGTGGGAGACAACAGACAAGCATCGTGTAGTGTCGAAGGCGTCCATGGCGAGCCAGCGCGGGTTAATAACACGGACTCCGTTTCGTATCGGTTATGGCCGTTACATCGCTCGCGTTCCAACTTGCGCTGCTCGCACCGTCGGCCCCAGCAAGAAGCAGTAAGCAGCAAGAAGCAGTGCTGGCAACCACCGCAGTATTTCTAAGGACTGTGCCGATCCTCCTCACCATGAAG
The DNA here is from genome assembly GCA_001712635.2 of Nothophytophthora sp. Chile5. NCBI lineage: Eukaryota > Oomycota > Peronosporomycetes > Peronosporales > Peronosporaceae > Nothophytophthora > Nothophytophthora sp. Chile5. The sequence goes on from MBAC02009507.1 coordinate 19,126, forward strand.
GAGATGCATCGACTCCATGTGCGTCTTGCAGTATTCCAAGGCGGAAATCCAGTCCTGGTATGAGAGTATCCAGTGTCTGCACCCTTTCAAGATCGATAAGATTATCCCCTTTTCCGCCAATCTCACGCCGTTCTGGAGTTCATGTCTGCTCCTTTTGACCAATGAGAACTTCCATATATACCGCTTTATGGGATGCCGACCACATAACGCGACGCTTCGCGTGCCATTCGGCAAAATGCAGCGCTCCGCCGCCAGGAAGGACCCTGCGGTCTCCCATCGTCTGCAGCGGGCGGCCGAGCAGCTCCAGGCCGCCATCCACAGCGCACGCCAGCGGCGACGGCCATCCCTTTCATCCGCCTCCAGCGAAAGCAGCAGTCCGAGTCGCTCGCCCCGTGCGCCTCAATCGGAGACCGACACTGCATACAGGCGCGACGGGGCAGAAGACGCGATTGCAGATGATGAAGAAGACTCGAGCGCGACGCAGAGTCAGTTGCCAGACGACGGGAAGATGTGGCGTGACGCAAGTGACGCGCCAGCCGAGAGCGAGACCCACAAGGCGCTGGACTGGATGCAGCGCGACGTGGAGCGGCAGGCGCGGGAGAACCGAGCGATGCGCGACACGCTCGCGCGGGCGCTGCATGACATCACCGACGTCATTGGGGACCTCATGGAGCCTGAGGCGGCCAGTCGATTGCAGCTGACGGCGGCAGCGGCGACGGGGGCGGCTGTCTTGGAGACAGGGGACAACAACGGTGCGACTGCTGTTGCTGCTGCTGCTCAATTGGTGCCTGACAAGGTGAGCGAGCTGGTGGCGCAGTGGGAGGACGCGTTGGTCTCGTGGCGAGAACGAAACGTCGCTGAGAAACAGCAACTCGTTGAAGGCTTTGCGCGGTTCGAAGAGGAGTGTCTGGTGCGGATGCGTGCAGGCGAAGCCTCCCATAGACGCGAGCAGGAGCGGCTGGCTCGGGAGGCCAACGTGCACCAATGTGAGTCTTGCCAGTAGGTTTACCTTTCTTTTCGTCCCTTTTGCTAGTCACCACATCTGTTCTCACGCAAGTTCTTCGTTGGCATGGCGTCTAGTGGCTAGCGAAGACTGCGTGGGCCATCTCCTGTCGACATGGGAAGGCAACTGCCACTCGATGGAGCGTCTGCAGATGCAGACAGAAGACCTAGCAGCTCAAATGGTGGCGATGCTCTCAGTCAGTGACCCAATCGGTGTTGAAACTGAGGCAGTGAAAGCAATGGCAGATCTGGAGGACACGAAACTCCAGGATGACAGACTCCAGCGACGTCTCTTGGACTTAACGGCGCAGACGAAGACGTCAGAGTTGCGCGCTCTGCACTGCGAGATGGCGCTGACACAGCAGACGCAGCGTGCGTGTGAGACGGACGCCCGTCTGCAGATGCTGCTCGAAGATTGTCGAGGCCGACATCATCACGTTGAAAGGCGTGACGAACGCGAGATGTCCAAAGACGCACTGCGGTTGTACCAGCAGAAGCTTGAACTCTTGGAGGGTCGCATGCAAGACGTGCAGGAGCAGGTGGCCTGTGATCACGAACTGTTCGAGTATGAGAAGGCCAAGTGGGCGTTCAAGAAGCGGCAGCAACGGGACAAGTATGACGAGGTGCTTGACGCCAGCGTGAAGGTGCTCAAGGTGCTGCTTATCCGCGAGAAGTTGCTGAAGAAGCACGAGTGCTCGAGGCAAAAGCGCACCAACGAACTGGAGGAATATCAACTTGAACTCACCCACCAGGCTGGGACACTGCAGACCACGGCGCACGAGCTCATGCAGGAGTGCGCCATGGTGCTGCTCGTGCTGCAGCAGCTCGCTGTGCTGAGGAGGAGCAGCAACCAGGCTCAGGATGCGCTGGGGAGCTGGACTTTACCCGCCAAGCCAGTTCAGATGAAGAACATGATCAAGCGCTTGAAGCAAGTGGAAGCTGCGCTAGGGCGACGTGACTGGTCATCGCCAGCGCTACCAACGGCTTCGGCACCGGGGACGAAGAACTGCCGCTCCCCGGTCCACAATGACTTGAAAGTGAAGGAGCACGGCCGAATTGCTTTGCGCCACGAATTGGAACGATTTGACTGTTAGAAGACTTCTCCCAGACAGCTGTAGCATTCGGAACCTGCTGGATACACGAGCTGGTCATCAAGCCTCCACCATTGTAGCCCATGGTAATGGCGAGAGGAACCCCGAAACCAACGACGGTAGGCTTAAAGTTCGTGGAAAAGGAGCTGAAATGGCTTTCTCTGGAACGCTCGTCGTTCCTGTTTGACAGGTGCATAGTTACAATGGGTTCGCCGTAGCATGGAGGGAGGACCCCTCTTCACCTCTGACTGCCGCATTGTCTTGTGCTCATTCCCCAATCTCCCACACACGAACACGAACAACCAGCTGTGCAATTCAAGAAGATGCAAGCGGCTGCAATAGCCTTTGCTTTCCTGGGCCTGCTGCTGGTGGCCTTCCCAGCAGAAGCGACCGCTGACGCTTGCAGTGGGAAGAACTGCACGCTCGCATGCCAACCAGGAGAGAAGTGTGTGCTGCAGACGGTGACGTGCATCCGAGCACCGTGCCCTCCCATCCAAACGTGCGTTGCCGTTGCTGGCGGCTCGCAGACGCCAACGTGCACCATGGCGTGTGGCAAGTTCCAGACGTGCCAGATCTACGAACCGGACGGCACCGAGTACTGCGCCGACGTGTGCGCCGAGGGTCGCTGCCCTCAGGACTCGACGTGTGAGCTCCAGGAGGTGCAGTGCATCAGAGCGCCGTCCGCCCGTGGCGGTGTGCAAAGACTCCACTGGGCAGAGCACCTGATCGAGGACGAGCTGCGCTGTGGTACAACTTCGAACAGCAAACGATCCCAATGCATGATAAATACAGTCGTTCTACATGTTCGTAGCGTTTAAAAGCGTCCTTTACTCTGGAGAGTGCTAGCTGTATTGACAACGAGTCGCACAAGGCAAAGCGCTGCCTCTTGTTGAAGTTACTGCCTTGGCGGTGGGTTCGTAGAACGCAGCTTCTGTCCTCGCGTTGGGTGCTGAACACCCCTCCACTGAAAAGCGTTGGGTGGGCGTGAACTTTCCTGGCACGATGCCTTGCGTTTGCTTGAAGTGTGGTGTGGTCGGCGACGTGGGTGGAACAACGGAATCTGCGGGCCGCAGCCTCTCGCATGGTCTGCTTTCTGGGGTTTGATGGAATATTTTGCTGTTAGGACGTGTGCAACGGGTTCAGACAAGATGGAGGCGACACCTGCTTCGTGGCACCTGCCGCGCAGGCGTGCAACATGAACAGTCAACGCACAGGGGTTCTCCTCTCTTCCGCCGCCGGCCCGCCCAACCACTTCACAATCTCCTCACTTCGTGAACAACGACCAACTCTCTCAACGCGTTTGACCCTGCCTCGTCCCACAAGATGCGTGTGCTTGGACTCTTCGGTGCTTTAGTGGTGGCATTCTCGGCTGGCACCGCCGTGGCCACGGAGGAAGCCGCGGTGTGCAACCTCATGTGTGTGCAGGGCATGAGGTGCGAGCTGCAGCAAGTGCAGTGCATCACCGCGCCGTGCAACCCCATTGCAAAGTGTGTGGCCGTTGACCCCGAGCCGACGTGCACCAAGAAGCGGTGTGGCAAGCTCAAGAAGTGTGTGGTGAGTTCGATAGACGGCACCGAGTCTTGCATTAGTCCGTGCTCCACGGTGCGCTGTGCCTCGGGCTACACGTGTGAAGTCGAGCAGGTGCAGTGCATCAAGGCGCCGTGTCCGCCCGTGGCAGTCTGCAATCCGACCAAGAAGACAAGCAAGCAACCGTACGCGCAGAGAGCTTTACGAACGACCAGCAACATGTAAGAGGAGGAGGAGGAGGAGCGCAGGACGTTTCTAGGATTGACGCTCGAAAAAAAGCAGCAAAGTACCAATAAACTAGGCAGCATCATTTCGATGGTCAGTGTGGCGTTCTTTACATAGCGTTCCCGGCAAGCAACTGGTGGCTCCTCGCGACCCATGAACGCTCGCCATCTTTGATGCCGTAGCGTTGGAAGCAGCAGTGCACGATGGCTCAACTCCACGATCCAAGAAAACGTTAGTGCCCGGACTCTCCGTGCACGAGAAAGAGTCGTTTGTGTTCTTTTCCTTCCTTTTGTGCGCCGCGATCACCTCGCACCCGTGCTCTCCGAACGTAAACCGTTGAAGTCCCTGTTTTTAATCGGAAGCCTGTTCCACACAAGCTCGAGCTCGCCCATCGGCAGAGCCTATCTTGCCCCTCGCATCGTGGATATTATTCGTTCGTTTGGCACAGTTCGGCCATCCCGACGATCACCTATACGTTTTCGAGAGCGTGTGAAGCCTGCGACGCGACCGAAAGAGGCCGACAGCGATTCGGAAAAGCTCCACGCATGCTTCTCCTTCCCCAGATGTTGCGGACTCTGCTGTGGCTACTCCTCTTCCCAACCTCCGACACCAGCCTTTTAGATCTGTGTCAGGATGGGAAATGGGTGGCGTCAACTGCGCAACAGACTCCAGGACGTTGTCGACTCGAATCGGCAGCACTTGCTGACAGTGCCCATGGTAGTCTGATGCCAGGGAGTGACAGCCAGATGAGCGAGAACTAGATGCAGCTCAAAACGAAGAGGCTCCAGCACCATTTTGCGCCAGGATATGATCGCATCAAGCGAGTCCAGCTCAATTACGACCTCGGAGGTTCCCAACCGAGACATCGTCACCTTGTGCAAGCACCGACAGTATCCTCCTCGAAATGTTTACGAGCGCACAAATCCGACAAGAACGATACAAGGAGCTCCTGCCGTCAACAGAGACTCAGCATCTGGCTTCGTACCGAGTGCGCGTGCCTGCTGGCCATGCATCTCCGCCATAGACAGACTCGCCAAACAGCGGAAAGCCCCAGCCCAGCTATCCCAGTATCGTCCGGTCTGGCTACTCCGCGTGCACTCAGATGGGGATTAGGAGCCGCCAACGACAGGGCACCTGGTTGAAGGTCGGCCGAAGGTTTGGAGAGGAAGCACCGCCCTGTCCTCCCCAGCTTCTGTCCGCCCCGACGTGGAAACAACAGCCGAGGCGAAGATCCCAGCCGCGATTTCATTTGGCTCGGTTGGATGCCACCTTCCGACTGTCATTTTACAATCTGCCAGCTCTCGCTCAACCCAGGTCTTCTTGCGCTTCATCCAGTACAAACAATGCACCTTTCGTCTGCGATTTTCGGTCTGACGGCGCTTGCGTCGTCTTTGCTGGCGGCTCCCGCTGCGGCGGCGGACATGCCGCTGCCGTGGGACGGCCGTGGCTACGACCTCACGGTGGACACGCTCACTGACAAGTACCTGACGCACATCCTGACCATGCGCAACAACGGCACGGACGGCAACCCGGCCGACTACGTGACGGTCACTCCGGAGGGGCGTTCGCCCGGCTTCAACGGCGACACCGGCGTCATCACGGTTGCCGTGGATGCCGAGGCCGTCTTCAAGACCCAGACCAACTTCCGGCGCTCGGAGCTCGTGCAGAACATTGCTGGCAACACCGCAGGCACCACATTCTTCCGCACCAGCGTCATGAAGGAGGAGGCCTTCCTCAACAAGTATGCCTGGCAGATGATCTTCCCAGAGTCGCACATCTTCGAGATCCGCGTGGACGCCACGGCGGACCCACCCATGATCATCTACCTGAACAACGGCACGTACGACGCCAAGTGGGAGACGGAGTTCGTGCCTGGCACGTGGTACAACTTCGGCATTGGCATCAGCGCTGCCACCGCTGGAAACGGCTCGGTTGTCGAGTTCTACACGAGCGAGGGAGACGCCGACCTGGCGCTTGAGGCCACCCACGAGGTCGTCACGGAGTTCCCGTCGTCGTACGAGTTCCACTACGGTCTGCTCACCCTGTCGGACGACGGCAGCGAGCCGGTGATGAACGCGAAGCAGGACATCTTGTCGTATAATGGCGTGTCGGTGGAGGCTGAGGTGGTCACGACCGCTTCTGTTGCCGTTTCGGGCGCTTCTTCGGCTGCGGCCTCCACCGGAGCGGATGCGTCGGATGTGACGGACGCTCCAGTTGCCACGACGGCGACTGAGACCACGGCACCGGTGACCGACAACTGCCAGCGCCGCAAGTAAGCTATTGAGCATTGCGATGCCGGAACGAAACGGGGAAGTTGCATGGACGCTCAGGTAATTGAGCCATCTGAATAAGCTTAGCCAATTTGTCTTGCAGAAATATATACGTGAGTTTTCTTCTTTGTGTGATGCAAGCCTCTTCGTGTGCTCAAGTGTGTAGATACCGCGAAGGCGACTGTGTGTCTGGGCGTGTTGGTTTCACGCTATCGTCGTTGCGTCGTTCACGCGGCGAAGCTTGATGTCAACGAGCATGGCGGTAGATGGGGAGAGCTTTCCAAATGCTGCCACTTGCCAGGTGAAAAGGCTGCAGGCTGCCTAGAGGCTTCGACCTGCCAGTCGATGCCTTGGTGAGGCTATGCATCTGAGAACGACGTTGGATGGACAGAACTAACCAAGGTCGAAGCCTGCCTGGCAGGACACGCAGCTCTTGTTTGGCGTGGCGCCTGCCAGACGCAGCTCGAGGCGTGCTTGTCGTCATCTGCGTGGCGATTGTAGGCAAGCAACTCATCGTCAGCAAATCCAGCGATATCGGGATTTCTTCCGAATTCCCATCTGACTTGGAAGCCACCCACGAGGTCGTCACGGAGTTTCCGAGTTCATACGAGTTCCACTACGGGCTGCTCACGTTGTCTGCGCCGGCCGTGTCCAGCGCCACTGGCGAAGAAACGGCCAGCGAAGACACCTCAGCTGAGACCGCGACCCCGGAGTCCACTACAGCTCCGGAGGTCACCACCGCCACCCCCGAGGTCACCGCCACTACTCCTGTTGCCACCACAGCCACTGCAACTGGTGGCTGCCATAGCCGCAGTCAAGCTACTCACTCTGCTGTCTCTCGTGCTTGAAGCGAAGCGCTAACGTGCTACTACGCTTGATCTGAAATGACATTTGCTTATGACCCGGCACTCGGTGTGGGCAAGCGGATGAAGCCCCGGTTGAATCCGACGAGTCATCCCATGCCTCTTCTCCAGCGTCGAGTGCCTGAGCGGTTCGCTGATCGTGATCGGCAGTCATGCCAACCGCTGAAATCGTTGGAGCACTTCAACCGCATGGCAGACGGTGAATGGACGTGCACTGGCATCCGATAGGACTAGAATGGAGTTAGTCGGAGCATTGGCTGCAGCCGTCCACCCCAGTCCACCGCTACCGTCAAGAGTGTATTGCCGTCCATCTCATTTGAAAGCAACGCGGCTTCGTCGGTCGTTGTCCTAGGCCAGTGGCTGTCAAATGACGCTGTGGGTGACTCCCGTGCCCATTTGATCTCGTGGATTGATCGGAGGCAGAGCGACGGGTTTCCGGTCGTTCTGTCGGAGTCGACTGCATGCCGGGGGTACAAGATGTACGCTCTTCGGTGCCGGTAGTCGCAAGTCACAGAACCACCCCATCGCAATTGCGACTCCGAGATCCCAGCTGCTCGCTGTTCGGACCTGCCGGCGGTCGTCCCAAAGTGGCACCCTGTCAACAATCAAAAGTCGCCACGTCGACTTACTCAAATCCTCATCTCCCAGTACAAAACGCAAATGTTGACGCTCTTGAGTAGGTATCCCTCGCAAAAAAGCGCGACTTGTCGACTTTACGAGAGCCTGCTGCCTTTCCACGTGGTGCCACCGTCTGGTTTCGAGCCTTGCAGTCGTTGAGCCAGGGTTCGTCCGTAACGGTCAGAATCTCTTGCTTTCAGTATGCAGCCCTCACACGCGGCCAATCCGGCTGGTTCCGGCGAACGCGTCAACTTTACGCCTTGCCCCTGCTGGCCGAGCTTGCTGCTACCAGGACTGGAACGCTCTGCTGGCTCGCTCTCATCCTCGTCATTGCCGCTTTTGCGCTGAACCAGCTCAGATCTCCCCGAACCTTTAGCGATGGCGCGAGTGTCTTCCATCTTGGCGTCTGCCGCCGCCCTCGTGGGCGCGCTGCTGTCCTCCAGCGCTCTGGCCGATGACATGACGCTGCCCTGGGACGGCCGCTTCGACGACCTCACGGTGGACACGCTGACGGACAAGTACCTGACGCACATCCTCACGAACCGACAGAACGGCACGGTGGACCCGGACCAGTGGGTGACGGTCACCCAGGACGGCCGCTCGCCCGCCTTCAACGAGGACACGGGCGTGG
>MBAC02009509.1:0-17625 GCA_001712635.2 Nothophytophthora sp. Chile5
CAGTACTGCGTCGCTTCTTCCTCCGCCATGGCGTCAAGCGGCGCGTCGGCTTGGGGGGCGGGGCAGACACGCGGCAGACGGAAGGGGGGGCTGGGGACGGGCGGCCTCGAAGCCGATCGGTCGGTCGGTCGAGTCTCGTCGCTCTTTGGCCTTCTCTCGCTCGCGCTCTCGCTCTCTCGGCAGCTCGTGTCGTCTCGCTCGCTGCCCGCAAACTGCCGCCTGCCTTCTTTCTTCCCACCACCGCATTGAGTTACACGAACCAAACCAAGGGAACCGTCCGCATGGAGAGGGGAGCGTACCCCAGCCGAACGAGGGTACGCTGGGTTTCTTTTCTCGAATCACGTAACCCCTGTGGTACACTGTACCGGCCAAAAAAAGATCGACCAACACTCACTGCAGGTGGTTTCTAACGGCACGGCTGGGAATAGATACGATCGCCAGAAAATAGAAACGGATCTGTTGCTTCCTGGACGCTTGAGCTCGCAGCTATGGCGCCCGACGACGCGGACGAGGCGCGGCTCTGGGGCCCTCTGGAGGCCCCGTTGACCAGCGTGTGCGTCGTGATGCGGGCGTATCCGGCACTGGCGGCGCTTCCGCACGTGGCGGCGAGCGTAGATGCGTTTCTGGACCGCTCGCGGTCCTGGACCGTTATGCGCGCGGCTCGGCACGGCCTGGTGCACTTGCTGCGGCGATTGGCGGCCAACGAGCGGCGCGGAATGGTGGCGGAGGAGGTGAATATCGACGAGGCCATGGGGAAGGCCGCCAAACACGGCCACTTGGATGCGCTGCGCTGGTTGCATCACTACCGTCCGCAGGCGCGAGTGTCCGTGTTCGTGCTCATCACGGCGGCCGAATTCGGGCGCCTGGAGATCGTGCAGTGGCTGCACTCGCACCGCAGAGAGCGCTGCACCACCGCTGCCATGGACCGCGCCGCTACGAACGGCCATCTGGAGGTGGTACAGTGGCTGCACGCCAATCGCCGGGAAGGCTGCACCTACGACGCCATGACGGGCGCCGCCGAGTTCGGCCACTTGGACGTGGTGCGATGGCTGCAGGCGAATCGGAGCGAAGGCTGCACTGCTCACGCCATGGAGCGTGCAGCCGCCAATGGCCACTTGAAAGTGCTGCAGTGGCTGCATGCGAACCGAGAGGAAGGTTGTTCGCGTCGCGCCATGGACCTGGCGGCCAAGAACGGCCGCCTGGAAGTCGTGCAATGGCTGCATGCGAACCGAACGGAAGGCTGCACAGCAGCTGCGATGAACGGTGCTGCAGCCTATGGACACCTACATGTGGTACAATGGTTGCATGAGAATCGAACGGAAGGTTGCACAGGTATGGGAGTCAGGCACGCGGCGGCGAACGGCCACCTGGAGGTGCTGGCGTGGCTACACACACACTACAGCGCGGTGTTCCAGCGCTCGCAGAACATCATGGATGACGTGGCAGCTCGTGGTCAATTGCACGTGCTGCAGTGGCTTCACGACCGTGACGTCCAATGCTGTTCCACTGCTGCTATGGACGGTGCCGCGGCGCGAGGCCACCTCGACGTGGTGCAATGGCTGCATGCTCATCGGACGGAAGGCAGCACTACGAAAGCCATGGACCTGGCCGCGTGCAACGGCCATCTGGAGGTCGTTCGTTGGCTGCATGAGCACACAAGCGCTGGATGCACCGCGGACGCCATGGGTCTGGCAGCCAAAGGCGGGTTCCTGGATGTCGTGGCCTTCCTGCATGAGAATCGGTCGGAAGGATGCACGTCTCGAGCCATGGACCACGCCGCGGAGAACGGGCATCTCGCGGTCGTGCGATGGCTGCATGAGCATCGCCAGGAAGGATGCACCACCGACGCCATGGACGCGGCCGCCCGCAACGGCAACTTGCGGTTGCTCATGTTCCTGCATGCGAATCGCACCGAGGGCTGCACGTCGCGTGCTTTGGCGCGTGCGGCGTACACCGGTCAACTAGCCAGCGTGGTGTGGCTCCTGCGCCACCGACCCGACCAATTTGATGTATCAGAGCTCCTGGAAGACGCCATGGAGTCGGCGCGAAGAGGTCGCGCCGACCACGTGCTCGCGTGGCTGACGAGGTTCTCGGCAAGACGACAGGCACTGCCAGAGCATCCGACAGAAGCGAACAGCTCTGCTTCTGAATGAGCAGTGTGTGTGTGTGTCGGTAAACGGTCGTAGTGATACATTTAGTAGTTCTTAAAACTCGTACGTGAAGGATTTCTTGGCGAGCAGTTCGGAGGCCTCTTTGCCGCGTGCCCGAGCGCTATTGGACTCCAGGATGGCCACGTATTCGCTGTCGATAGCCGACGGAGACTTTTCCACCGACAGGTTGTCCGTCCGCTGGGCCTTGCGCTCCTGTTCCAGCAGTCGTCGTCGACTCCCAGGCTTGTTGGCGCCTCCGTACAGCGGCGCTGGCGTCCGCTGCTGTTGCTGCTGCTGTTGCGAGCGCTCCACTGGTCGCGATGCGCTCTGCTGCCGGTCCTCGGACAACTTCTGCGTCGTATCCAGTCCCGTGGTGCTGATCACGCTGACTGTGTAGCTGTCGGCGTGCTGCTGCTGCTGCGGAGGATGCGGCACGATGAAGGAGTTGCCGTCGTCGTCTAGCTCGACGTCCAGCAGGCCGTGCATGTCCATGAGGAAGCGGCCAATGTCGCACACGCAAAAGAGGATGGACACGCCCAGCGACGGCCCGGTCTTGACGACCATGTCGTCGTCCCAGATGAGGAAGCAGAAGGCGTAGATCCACGTGACCACCTTGCCGCGCAGGATGTTGCGGTCCAGGTTCTCCGGCGCCGGGAAGAGCGTGCGCGAGACCTTGCACCCGTAGACGACCACGACGCCCAGCAGCAGCGGCATCCACGACATGGTGTAGAGCGTCTGCAGCTCCTGCTCGTCCTGCACACTCGTGTCCGGACACTGGAAGAAGGACAGCACCAGCGACATGGACAGGTAGAACTCCAGCCCGCACAGCAGGAAGGACTTGAGCGAGCTCTCGTAGATCTCGCCCAGCTCCTTCAGCGGCTGGTCCACCAGCTCTCGCACCACCATCTCGAGGAGCGGCGGAAGAGCAGCGGCGGTTGCTGCCGATCTCGTGGAGTGCCGCTGGCTTCCGTACTTAACTGGAGGGTATGCTGACTTCCTAAAGATCGTACTTTACCGAAGAGTCGCACTTAAGCGCAGTGGTAGGATGCATTCTGCTACCTACTCAAGTCTCTCGTTCTGACTAAGTTTCCTTTCTGTTTTGATAAAGTATACGCGTATCATTCCCAAGAAACTCCAAAGCTGGAATGAACCCGGAAGAGAGAAGGATCGAGAGCATGGCCGAGACGGAGTGGGGTCCCTTGCAGCCCGTGCTGGCGCTGCTGGCCCAGGAGGACGGCGTGGCAGAGGGCGTGCTGGACCGCAAGCAGTCGGACGCGTCGCTGGTGCGCGCGCTGGGCTCGGAGGAGCTCACGGCGGCCGTGAAGGCGGCGTCTCTGGAGCAGATGGACGCGGCGCTCGCGCACGACGCGTTGGCGGTGGAGCGCAAGCCGCTGAGCTTCTTGCTGTTGCTGTAAGGAGCTGCTGCCAACCCCTTCAGTTGTGTGCATGACTGGCCAATAGCATTGGCAGCTAACTGACGCGGAAACCGCTCCGATACTGAAACAAACAGCTCGGCCAAGGCGGCGAAGGTGGAGCATTGGCACGCGCGGCGTCTGACGGCGGACGTGCAGCTGCAGTACGCAGCAGCGAGCGCGAGTTTGCTGCTGCAGATCTCGCGGTTCTTCTGCCAGGTGCCGGCGGTCGTGGCGGCCAAGGAGATCAAGAAAGGTAGGCGTTCTTCTGCCTTGGACGGATCGCCAGTGCTTGGCAGTGACTGACCTGGACTCCCGTTGCTGCTGCTGTAGTGAGCGTGCTGTGCGCCCAGTACGCGGCGTTGGCGGTGGATCTTCGGCAGAGCGTGAAGGCCATCTTCCCGCTGAAATCGTTCCTGCGCCGCTTCCACCAGCAGGGCCACACGGTGCTCACGCCGCTACACGCGCAGTTCTTCTATTTATGCCTGCAGGCCAAGTGTTACTTCGCGGCCATGGAGGTGCTGGACCAGTACGTTCGCTACCCATCTCTGTCAGTGATCCCGCCTTGCAGCTTTATCGCATCTTCCTGACGTGAGCGTCTCGCTGCTGCTCGTTGTTTTCTGGTCAGACCGCTGCTGGAGATCCACTCGCAACCGCACCTCGTGACCTGCGTGGACTTCCTGGGCTACGCGTACTACGGCGGGTTGCTGTATCTGGGGGAGAAGCGCTACCAGGAGGCGCTGGACTTGTTCTTGCTAGCCATCACGGCGCCCGCGGTCTCGCTGAGTGCGTTTGTGATCGAGGCGTACAAGAAGCTGGTGCTGGTGACGCTCATCCAGCGCGGCGAGACCGTGTTGCTACCCAAGTACACGCCGTTCGTGGTCACACGCCACGTGGAGAACCACTGCACGGCGTATGTGGATCTGGCCAATGCCTTTGCGGTCAAGAAGGACGTGGCGGCGGCCGTGGAGATCGCCACCAAGTTTGAGCACGAATTCGCCAAGGACGGCAACCTCGGACTCGTGAAGCAGAGTGTGCAGGCGCTCAAGCAGCGGAAGCTGCTGCAACTGACGCGCACCTACGCGACCATCGAGCTGGCGGAGATGACGACGGCCGCGGGCATGGTCTACAGCGATGCCGTGGCCGCCGAGAAGATGTTGCTGGCGCTCATCTCGACGGGACAGATGGCCGCCGTGCTGGACAAGCAGAAGGCCATGGTGCGCTTCGTGCTGGAGGACGAGGAGGACGACGAGCAGCAGGACGTGAGCCACGGCGAGGCCACGCGCCAGCTGCAGAAGGAGATGGAGAAGCTCGTGCTGGTGGCATCCCAGCTGCGCTACATGGATGTGGAGCTGGTCACGAGCGCCAAGTTCCAGTCGCGGCAGCAGAAGGACAAGGACCGACGCTCGAGACTCTCGATGCACAACCAGCAGGGCGACGACCACGTCGCGTTCGACGGCGCCAGCGGCATGGACACCATGGAGTAAGCACGGAAGAGAGAGACGCACAAGCGAGTGGAGAAGCACCAGGTTCTCGTTATGACACAACGGTGAGGATGACATGCAGTGGTCATGAGGTTTCTATTGTATTTTGCAGGAATGGGTTGGCCTCACTGCATCACGAGGGCCAGTTGGATCTTCCGCTGTCGCACGAGCGCTATGGGGTTCTTCAAGCGGATGACGCGGCAGAGCGCCGGGTTGCCAGCGTTGAAGACGCGGTAGATGCAGTAGAGGGAGCCGTGCATCGCGGCCTGGTCCAACTCGTTCATGCTGATCTCGAACACGCCCTTCTCCATGGTGCGCGTGGACTTGACCTCGACGTACTCGACCACTTTCCCAGCGGAAGACAAGGTGAGGTCGTATGGGAGTCCTGACTCCTCTTGCTCGTTCACCCACTCGACCGTGAGCTTCGTGTCGCTGCTTGAGTACTGCTGCTTCAGCTGTTGATAGACGTACTCCTCGCCCCAGCGGCCGATGGCTTCCCGCTCCTCTTTGGTCATGGTGTTGGTCAGCGTGATGCCTTGCGGGCCTGGTCCACCTGATGGCGGAGGTAGCGGCGGATAAGGCGCAACTCCGCCTGCTGGATGAAGCGGCAACGCCGGGTACGCTGGAGGTTGGCCTGGGTAGCGATAGCTCGCATCAGTTTGAGGCAGGTTGTAGTCCCCAGAAGCCGGGGGAAGAGGAGGAAATGGCGGTGGCAAGCCGCTTCTCACGGCCAGTTGAGACTGCTGTTGAGGGTGGAGGTGGGGTTTCTTCATCGGCAGCTCCTCTCCAGCAATCTCGCCGTCTTCCAGCGTCTCCAGTCCGCGCTTCCTGTTAGTTTCGAGATCGGACGAGGTCGAGACACTCGTGTCTTCAAGCTGCTCCACCCAGAGCTTCTCCACGTCTGTAGGGAGCAGTGGGGGCAACCGCTGCGTGTCCACGAGCCATTGCTCTCTGCTGCTCGAACCCTCCTGCAACGAGGCCAAGTACAACACATTGGCGACGCTGGACGCCACTTGGGCGCCGAAGAGTTTCCGAGAGAGCTCCATCAACACGGGGAAGAGCGCGCGTGCCTCCTCGTCTCCAGTCACCGACTGGATGTACAGCGTGCAGTTCGAGACGTCCAGAAAGCAGCTCGACATCGTGCTGCCCGGTTCAGAGGGCCCGCTAAGACCGTCGACACCGCGGCGGAGACTGAAGGCGGACCCCACCCTGTACACCACGTGGAAGCCGTCGTGGCCGTCCACCATCACGCACTGTAACTCCGTCGCCAGTTTCGCCATCAGGTCGTGCGGTAGCTGGTCGTAGTGACGTCGATGGTGGTGGAACAGCACGCGCTGAGCCAACGCCAGTCCGGAGCGCAGCGTCATGTGGAACGCGGCGCTTGCGCTCCGCTGAGTGCTTAGCACGCTCACCTCGTACTGCAAGTGCTGTTTGAGCGACTTCATGCCGCAGAAGTCCAGCAAGAAGCGTCGAACGCGAGCCACCGCGGCGTCCGCTTGCTCCGAGTCCGTGTCGATGAAGTAGCTCCACGGGAACAGGCCGAGAACCGCCAGCCCGTCGCGTCGCTGCTGTTGCTGGTCTCCGTCTGCTCGCTGCTGGAAGTCGCTCTGGGCCAGATCCACTTGGTCGTTGAGATACATGTCGATCGCCTGTGCGAACGTTTGGCCGCCGGATGTCTCGTCGATCGTCGGGAAGAGCTGCAGATGCTGCGCATTCCACTGGAACTGCTTCCTGTCCGCCGTTGCAGTTCCTGAAGACGTGGCCCACGTCTGGACCATTTGCTGCCCAAGCTGCTGCAGCTTCTTCCTGCTCTTCTGGTCCCTGAGTTCATCGGAAGCGGAGAAGCGCGCCAACAGTTGACACCACGTGCTGGCGTGGGTTTCCAGGTGCGACGCCAACGTCGGGAGCTTCGCGCGGCCCAGCAACGCGTCCAAGTCGCTGTCGCTGCCCAACTGGACCACCTTCACCTCCTCTTCCTCCTTGCTACCGGTCGACGAGAGCTTCTTCGCCAGGGACATGACCAGCTTCAGCAAATGGCGCTCACTCTCAGTCGCTGCTCGGATCGGCCGCTCTTTCGTCGTGCAGAACACGAGATCGCTGCTCTTTCCGCTTGTGATACTATGGACTGGCAACCACGGCGAGCTCTTCAACGTCTTCTTGACCACGCGAAGCTCCTCAGTGGACAGCGCGCCCTTCTTGAGCTGCTTGGCCAACGCGCTGAGGATCGGGAACAGCTCTTTCCGCCACGCTTTCTTCCGCTTCTTAGCTGTGCTGCTGCTGTTGGGATCGGAGAACTGTATGGCCGTGCTTTGAGCCACGAGCCTTTCACACAAGAAGGCGATTGAGGGCTTCCGCTGGACGCCCACCACCTCCGTGAAGAAGGCGCGCAGTTGCTTCGGGTACAGCGATTCCAGCGTCACGAGGTCTCCGTTGTACGCGGTGGACGACCATACGACGCTCTTCACGCCAACAAACCGGTACGCAGCCTCGCGCTCCTCGGTCTCTTCCGCTTCAGACGGGATGAAGAGCAGCTTCTTGTGGGCAAACGCCCGGCTGACCTCCTCATGACCCGAGGACGAACGCTGGCTTTCCTCCCACAGGAACAGGTACATGCGGATCACCTGGTCGAGCTCCAGCGTTGGCTCCAGCGTCGAGTCCACCGACAGAGTCGAGAGAACACAGAGCACGTCCGAACTGCCCGGCGTGGTCTTCAGACCAAGGATAGATCTCGAAAAGACCGCACTCTTCCACCGTCTGGAGCTGAAGGTCGCCATCGCCGGCGTGAACAAGCGCGTGACCGCCTCGTCCATCAGCCAGAGATCGGTGGGGCAATGGAACGCGCCATCCGAGCCTTCCAGCCATCGATATCGGCTCCAAACCGACAGCTTCGACTTCTCCTGGTCCTTCCCTTCGGTGTCGACTTCCCCTGTCCAGTGAGTGTCCAAGTACTGCGCCAGTTCCTCCGAGACGCTGCGCTTCAGATCCGCGTCCTCCTCCTCAATCCACTGCAGAACCTGCTCAACGCCAACTAATGACCGCTCGTCTGGCGTCGTATTCGCCACATCCAAGAGCAGCGGCAGGCCACACGTTTCCACCCACAGCCGTCGCCATCGCTCGTCCAAGACAGCAGTCGCAGTCTCGTTGCCAGGGCTCGAAAGGTACTCGGCCGACACAATGTGGAGCGTCTTCTTGTGGCCCCCAGCAGCTTCAGCACTCACTGCTGTGAGCCAAGAGACCAGTTGAGGCAGCGCTTTGGCCGTGGAAGGCAGAATTACGAGCAGATTGGACTCACGCACCCCCACAAAGCGATTGGCAGTCGTCAAGACGACCAAGGAGGTCTTCACGTCTTCTTGCAGTGGGCAACGTTCACAGGACGTCAGGTGGGATGACAAGAACCTCCCGTACTCGACCAGCCCTTGGGAATCCAGTTGGGAGGCTTCGTCTGGCTCTGGTGCTGATCGCAGCGTCTCCATCTTCGGGAGAACGTGGTGGCGAATCAGATCGTGGTCTTCCAGCACGCGAATGCCCACATCGTTCGCCAAAAACGCTTGCAATTTGGAGATCCTGATGACCGCGTGCATGAATTCATCGTGCAAAAGCCGGAGGTCGCCGTAGAATTCGTATCCCCCAGCAGCCACGCGGTCTGTGGAAGCTGCTGAGCTTTCCGTGGGGGTCGTCGCCATAAACAGCGAGTCCTGCACTTCCGCCAACGAAACCCACTGGATGCTGCGGGTCCTGACCTTCGGCTGCAGTGGGAAGCACTGGATCAGGCGCAGTTCCTGTCGCAGCAGGTTGGCGTGTCGGTCTTTCCGCCACAGTTTCGCCACGAGCGCCAGCACCTTCGCCGTCCAGTTCATGTCGTTCCGGTCCTTCGACAGCGCCAAGACCCGCATGAGATGCGAGGAATGCACTTGTTCGATCCGCAGCTGGCTCTTCACTATGGGCGCCATCCTTCGAGACAGCGACGGGTGCAGGAACCGCTTGTGGAACGTCGAGACCAAGATCTCTTCGCTCAGCGCTTCTAACAGCGTGGCGGTGGCCTCACTGGCGTCGCCTCGGGTCAGTTCCACGCAGTCAAGCAGCTCCGCGGGCTTCATCAGTTCAAGCGACGAGGCAGGAGACGCAGAAGCGCAGGCCAGCCAGCGCTCTTGCCGTAACTCGCGCATGATCTCGGGGATAATGCTGCGGAACGGCGCTTGCACCTCATTTTCGAACGGCAAGAGCGACAGCAAATGCGCGATCGCCGCCACAATCTGGTCGGTCTTGAGCCCCTCGTGGTCGTCCGCAAAGACACCGGAGACGCCAGCCAGGTAGCTGCTCACGGCCGAACGCACCAGCGCCGGGAACTTGGATACGAGCCACTGATTCCACTCACTGCCGTTAGTGATCGCCTCTCGAGAGCTGGGGACCTCGAAATCCCCCTGCAAGATGAAGCGGAAGCCGTACGACCGCAACGGGAGATACGCGTAGACCTGTTGCAATGGCGGTCGATCAGCTGGCTCGCTGTCGCCTTCAGATTGGTCGGCAAGCGGCAACGCCAGTGCAATCTCAGTCGGCTGCTTCCTCTCGAACAACGGCGGCGCTTCCAGCTGGTCCTTAACCACCAGCCAGTTCTGCTGCGTCATGGTGGCTGCCTCCCGTTGACGCTTAACCATCTTCGAGTACAAACGCACGAGTTGCACGTTTGTGTGCTGCGCTAGGTCGTTCTCCGTCTTGAGGAAGTGCAGCGTCTGATTCCGAGTCGAATCCCGCAGACACAGCTCTCGAATGCGGCGCAAGAACAGCAAGACCGAGGGCTCGAAGGCCATGAGCGACTGCGAGATCTCGGCCGCTCGCTGCATCGACGCGTCATTCAGCGGCAGCACGAACGTCGTGCCGCGTCGTCGCTTCCATTGACCCGCGTCTTCCATCCAGTACGGCAGGATGTAGCCCATGCCACCGCCATGTTGGGTGTTCTTTGCGTGGAAACAGATGTGGAAACCGTTCGAATGGACCTGCGGCGTGTCCGAGACCTTGAAGACGCTCTTGAAGCCGATGCCTTTCTTGCCGATGCTCGTCTCAGAGTCCACGGCCGTTTTGGTTGACGCGCCCACGTCACAGATGGCTTGGATGTTGGCCGGCGAGAAGCCGCATTCGTTGTTGTAGAACACGATCTGCTGGTCGGCAGTCAGTGTGAACTCGCCCAACGGAACCACCTCGCTCTGGTAGCTGTTGTCGTCGGCGTTCTGCAGTAACTCGAGCATAAAGTGCGTGTTTTCACTGTACAGTTCGTCACTGAGGCGCTTCAGCGCCCGCTCCAAGCGCTGCTGTTGCATGCGAAGCACCGACGTGGTCGCTTCGTCCTGAATCTCCAGCCCCACACCGAATTGCGTCTTGCGAAGCTGCTCAATGAAAGACTGACACGAATCCGCGTCAATGCTGCCGTCAGATTCAGAAGAACTCGCAGCCGCCGGACGCGACACCTCCTCAGATTCCGCATGAGCTTCGTCCAGACCAGAGCTGTCGAGGAAGGCGATGAGTGCCGCGTTTCGTTCCTTTTCCTGATTGCTGCTGCTGTCTTTGACTGCAGACGAAGCTGGGGAGCGTCCATTATCCGAAGCAACCGTGACCACCTCGCCACCTTCTGCTGCGCTGCTTCCAGTTAGTCGTAGCTTGCACCACTTCTGCATCTGACTCACCCACAATGGCGAAGAGCCGCGTTGGTGCATGAACACCAGCGTCTTCCTCTCGACATCGCTGCTGCAGGCCTTCCAGACTCCGTCCGCCACGCTCAATCCATCCGAGAGGCTGGATCCATTGGTCTGCGATACGACGCCCAGTAGCAACAAGCTCACGAACTCTGCGAAATCAACCGGCGTTTCCAGCAGAATCTCCAGCACGAAGCGATCGATGCTGTTGCTCACACTCTCGTGGCCGCTGCTGCTGGATTTCTTGGCCAGAGTCGAGAAATACGCGCGTAAATGCGCTTGGACGAGCTGCTTGGGGAAATTGGCTTGGCCTCTGCAGGCCACGAGCATCGACACCAAGTGGATGGCCACTTGACTGGGTGCCACGCAACCTCCGACTTGCTGGGCCCGCGTGAGCAGCAGCTCGAGGTCTGAGGCGCTGGACTTCTCGTTCACACGCAGGATCGACCCGTTCAAACAACATACAAACATGAAGCTGGTGGCTGACGACGCATGATCACAAAGCATCATCTCATGCACACGAAGGAACGAGCGGAGCGGCCCACAGAGTGCCGCATAGCGCTCCTGCCAATCCAGAAACAGCGACACATCCACCAGACACGGACACTGGCGCAATTGCTCCAGCGCCTGCTGCGCCAGCTCTTTCGCCTGCGCTGACTCACCTGTCGCACGATCCGATGCGATCGCGTCATCGTTCGCGACTGAATGACCTTCATCGCCGCTTCGACCCACGTCCAGAGCACTGGCATACTTGAGGATCGACGGTCGAGCGCTCTCTTCTTCAGTCAAGTGGTCTGCTTTCTTGAGGATCTCATCCAGATTGGAAAGTCCTCGGTCTTCGACGCGAGCACAGCCAAACTCAACGCGAACGCGTTGTGCAACCCATTGCAGCTGCTTCTCGCTGGATAGAGACGATAACGAGGAGGAGGAGATGGCCAAGCGGCATTCTCGAACGAACGCGGTCACTTCTGCCCCAAGGTCGTCTCCACTCAGACCGACAGCTTGGCTTGTGTGACGGCCGCCGCCAACTGAACGAGTGAGAAGCGCCAGCCATTTGGCTCCATTAGTCTCGTCATCGCTCTCAGTGGCTTCGACTTCGGTGCCATCAAGAAGGTTGCCAAGAAGCTGCAGGATGGAGCGCCCTCCAGTCCAACGCGGTTCGCTGCCTTTCCCGCTGAACTTGAGCGCTAAATGCTTCTCCAGCGACGCCAACACGAGAAGCACGTCTTGCACAGTCCGCGGTTCTTCCTCTTGCGACAACTGCGACCCCAGCCAGGCGTCCATTTCGTCTTTCACTTCCTCCAACGAGACTTCTTTCGCTTCGGAAGAGGCTGCCACTACTGTTCTTGCAGATGCCTTCAACGTTGGCTTGACTGGGAACTCTTCCGTCTCGTTGATAGCCTTGGGTGGTTCGTCAATCGAGAGCTCTCCCTCCTTCTCTTCTTCGACTTCTTCGACTTCTTCATCGCTCGAATCCACATGGCAAGAGCACGAACACGAGCAATTGCACGTGTCTTTGCCCACACAGCAGCAATCGCACTCCTCCTCATTCTTGCATTCCCCCTCTGCCGTCTCTCCTCGGTCAAGAGCGCCATTCTCATCGGGCAGCTTGTCGTCATTCAGCAGTAACGCGTAGGTTTTGGCCATGATGCCGCAGATGACCCACGTCACGACCTTCAGGCGCGAGTGGTGCTTGCTCTTCTGCGACGACACGAGGAACCTCGTGAGCTGGTTGCGGATCTTCAAATCCGTTTCGGCGATCTCCTGGGACGAGATGGGTTTGCGGTGCTGGTCTTGGCCCGTGGCGATCGCCGCCGCCTTCCGACGCAGCACATTGTCCAGATACACGTCGACCTCCGTCACCCGCCTTAGCATCTCCAGCGACAGCGACTGCATGCTGCTCTTGTTGCCTCCGCGTCGTTTCTTCCACGTATCTCCATCTCCATCGCCGCTCTCCTGCTGTTGACGGGAACTCGTCGTGTGTTTCAGCAGATCCTCCAGCGCTTGCTGGCGATTCTCGGTGCTGAACTTCTCCTTCGTGAGCTGGAAGACCTTCTCGGCGATCCCGCGCTGGAACTCTTGCTCCAGCGCCTTCATCTCCTTCATCTCTTGGTTGGCAATGCGTCGCAGCATGCCCACATACACGCCAAAACCAGTCGAGTCCACGAAGACGCCCATGGCTTCGGCATGTGGCTGGCGGTACTGCTGCGCGAGGTACTGCATGAACTCGCCACGGTCGATGTGCGACGAGGCTCGGAACGCGTCATGACCCAGCATGCTCTCGAACTGGCGCAAGTGGCTCAACACATCGCGCGTGGTGATGGGGAACACGGCCGTGGGCGCGTGGTACAGCGTCTGCACGGCCTCCGTGTGCAGGAACGAGTTGCCCAGCTTGAGCTGACTGAAGTCTCGCAGCCCTTCGTGCTGCAGGAAGGCTTGTTGGCACTCGTACAGCGTGTTGACGCGCCGACTCTGCATGAAACACGTCACGAACGTCCACACACGTTGACTCACCGAGTGCAGCTGCCGCAGCGCCGGCAGCTGGAGCGCACCCGTCCCCATCAGGTCCTCGAACGCATTCACGCCTGCGAAGCAGCAAGTAACATTAGCATTACGGCAAAACCGCACTTTGCCAAGCAGAGGCAGGCGATTACGCACGGAAATGGGCGCAAATCGCGCGAACGACGAGCTCCAAACTGAGCGCGTTGGGCGGCGCCGCCGGATTGGAGCGAGAGGCGCGGAACGCCTCCACGAACGCCACGATCTCGCTCTGCATTCGCGAGCCGCCGGTACCAGGCGCCGCATCTCTCACAGCTGGCGGCGCGGCCTGCGGAAGTGGCGGAGGGAAGTACGGAGCGGGCGCCGCGCTCGTCGGTGGAGGAGGACGGCCATACTGCTGCTGCTGCGGACGGTATTGCTGCTGCTGGAAGTTCTGCCAGTTGCTGCGGCCGCCGCGCCCGCCAGGAGCGCGTCGCATGCCTTCGTAGTAGAGGCGCAGGCCGCACGGGAGGCTGCAGAGCGGACAGGAGCAGCGCGCAGGAACACGTCGCTTCGCCAATTGACGTCAGGCTTTGGTTCGGATGGTGGCTGCGTCTCCCCTTCAATAGAAGCCTCTTCACGAAATTAGTGGTGAGCTCACCAAAATAAGCGCCATCAGAAGTTCCATATATTTACACCAAATAGCCACTAACACCATACCTTTGCAAAACGAGGCGCATCATTTGTTGAAACTTGCAACCATAGCCCCATCCATGCCGTCGCAAGAGCTTCAGAAGGTGCTGGAGCTCATCTCGCGCTCGTGCATCGAGCAGAACTCGCCCGTCGCCAGCGCGATCTTGGGGCAATCGCGGTGGCAGCACTTCTTCACTGCGTCCGTTAAATCCCAACGATCGCACATCAGCAAGCTGGGCAGGTCTTTCGGAGAACTCACAGCATCCAGCCTCCAAGAGACAGCTACCCAAGCATTTCCACCAGATAAACTCACCGCCGCCATGTGCCCAGCACAAGCCGTAGCGCTTCCCCACGTGGCCGCACCAACGCACTCGACAGGACGTCTCGCTCTGCTCCTCACCGCCGACTTCGACCGTTTGCGATGGCGTCAAGCGGTCAATTCCTTCCTACGGACGTCGAAGGAGTTAAACACGCCAATTAGAGGCCAGATACGTTCACGATAGGACCCCACAGTCGTTGAATCAAAGGAAGAGGCGGGAGTCGTACCGTATCCACCCGTGACTGAGAGATGGCGCCACTCGACTCGCCGTTGTCTGTGGCAGCATCGCGACTCGTGTCGGTGTCTTCCACGTCTTGCGCCAACTCGCCATCGTCGTCTTCGTGAGGATGAGTGGGTGTGGTCGATGCCGCGTCGACAGCGGTGGACACCAGAGTCTGTCGCCCGTCCTGTTGAGCCGAGTCTTCCTGCGCGTCATCCCCGTTCATCTCGCTCGAGGACGTGGTCGACGACGCGTGTGAGGACTGGTGGCGTCTCACGAGTTGGCGTCGCGTGCTGCTGCGAAGTGGCATCCTCGTCGACGCATTCCCTCCGACGCTATTGCTATCGTGGTCACGGGAGTAACCGGCCGAGCGAGTGTGGCGTCGCATTACTGCGCCGTCAAGATCAGGATGCGATGAGGCTTCGTTGTCTCGAGCTTCTCTCCCGTGGGACGACCTATCGGCCTTGCGATACGGATGCGTCACCGCGCGCGCCGACTCGTAGCGCGTGCTGTGCATCATGCGGCTATTACCACTGGCCGTCGCGTCCAGCGGGGACTGCTCGCCCTCTTCGTTTCCTGCAAGGAAAGACACCGCCACCTCGTGACTTTGCGTCCACTGATATGGTAGCGTAGAGAGGCGTGCGCGCTTTTCCTACCTGGGCGGCGGTTGCCTGGATGCGTGAGACGCGACGGAGCGCTCGCCTTCGGGTCGTCGCCATCGTGGAGCTCCTCTCGCCGCGCCATGCTCGCTGAGTTTGAGCAAAGTCTGGCCTAAACGAGATATTCTATTCGACAAGTCGTCGGTATACACACTACCGGTGGGTATACTCACTACCGGTATGCACGAACATAACGTAAGGGGTCAGTTTAACCTTCATTTCTGCACGTTATATTGGCAACACTACAGACAGAGACTCTGCGTGTGGTTGGCAACTCGAGCAGCAACCACATCGCGCTGCTCACTCGTTCCACGCACTCTCAGCTTGCCTTGGCCTGCCTCCTTCCCTCACGCCGACAGCTCGCTCCCACTGACTCGACTCATTCGGCCTTGGCGTCCTCGGAGCTGCTCTTGACTTCAAGGTAGGCCCACTTGATCCAGGGCAGCAGTGCCTCCAGATCCTTGGTCTCCACCGTGGCGCCACACCAGATGCGCAGTCCAGGGGGCGCGTCACGGTACGAGCCAATGTCGAAGGCGACCTGCTCCTGCTCGAGCAGCTTCTGCATCTGCTTCACCTGGTCCTTGGAGAACCCGTCGATGAGCAGACACACGGACGTGCTGGAGCGGATGGCCTTGTCGGCCGCGAGGAACTTGAACCACCTCGAGTTCTCGGCCGCAAAGTCCTCCACGACCTTCAGGTTGCGCTGCGAGATTTCCACCAGTCCGTCCATGCCGCCCACGCTCTCGGCCCAGCGCAGCGCATCCAGGTAGTCCTCCACACACAGCATGGAGGGCGTGTTGATGGTGCTGCCCTCGAAGATGCCCTTGTTGAACTTGCCCGTGGCGGCGTTGGTCATGCGGAAGATCTTGGGCATCGGACGGTTTTCAGGCACGAAAGACTCCAGCCGCTCCACGGCACGCGGGCTCAGGATGATCACACCGTGGCCGCCTTCACCTCCAAGCACCTTCTGCCAACTGAACGTGCACACGTCGATCTTGTGCCACGGCATGTCCATGGCGAAGGCCGCCGACGTGGCGTCGTTGAAGACGAGGCCCTTGCGGTCGTCCGGGATCCAGTCGGCATTCGGCACGCGCACGCCGCTGGTCGTGCCGTTCCACGTGAACAGTACGTCGTGGTCGCAGTTCACCTTGGACAGATCGGGCAGTTCGCCGAACGGCGCGCTGAACTCGGTCACGTTGTCCAGCTTGAGTTCCGTCGTCGCGTCCTTGAACCACTGCTTGCCGAATGTCTCCCAGTAGCAAATGTCTACGGGGCGCTCGCCCAGCATGGACCACATGGCCATCTCGAAGGCGCCCGTGTCCGAGGCCGGCACGATGCCGAGATGATAGTCCTTCGGCAGCTTCAGGATCTTCTTGGAGCGCACGATCGATTCCTCCAGCAGCCCCTTGCCCAGCGTCGAGCGGTGGCTACGTCCCAGCGCAACGTCCGACAGCGCAGCCAGCGAGTAACCCGGCCGCTTCTTGCACGGACCCGAGCCAAAGTTCGGCGACGCCGGCTTCACGCGCGGCTTCGGATGGCGCACGACGGCCACACTCTCTCCTTCTTGCGCCGCCGCCTCGTCAACCACGACGCTGGCGTCCTTGGGCTTGAGGAACTTCTCCCACACACCACCAGACAATGCCGTGTTGAGCTCCAGCAGGTTCACGCGACGCAGATGCGTCAACATGTCCAGCGCCTCCAGCTCCTCCATGACGCTGTCCGGGATGGCCTCGTCCACGTTGAGCACACTGACGGCGGCAGCACCCGACTCCTCACGCGCGAGTCCGAAGCAGCCAATGTTAATCTGGTTCTTCGCCAGCACCGACGTGACCTTGTGCAGCACGCCCGGCTGGTCAGTGTTGTTGAACAGCAGCATGGAGCCACTCGGGATGGCGTCCATAGGCAGGTCGTCGAAGGCCACGAGTCGCAGCTGGTTCTTGCCGAACACCGTGCCTGTGATCTTTTTGGACGTGCCGTTCTCCTTCTCGAAGATGACGGTGAGCTGGTCCGAGAAGCCGCTGCCCGAGGCCTCTTCGTGCTTGTGCTCCACCGTCTGGATACCCATCACCTCGGCGATCTGCTTGGCGTTCGTGAACGTCACTTCCTCCTCCAGCATGTGCGACAGCAGACCCTTGAGCACACCCTTCACCAACTGGCCTGCGAGCTCGGAAGACGTGACCTTGGGGCCTTCCGACACCACCAGCACGCGCGAGAGTCGGCTATCGTCCAGCAGCTGAGCCTGCATGCTGCCAAGCTTCTCGGCCAGCGACAGTAGCGGCAAGAACTCCTCGCGCTTGCCAAAGTCGATGTTGGGCGCGTTCAGCACGCCCTTGAACGACTTACCCGCCAGCGCGTCGTTCACCTTGTAGGCCAGATCACGCGCCACCTTCTGCTGTGCGTCCTTCGTGAGCGCGCCGATGTGCGGCGTCACGATCACGTTCGGGTGCTGCACGAGCTGCTTCCACACGTCCGAGGGCGGCGACGGCGCGTGGATGTCGAACGCCATGCCGGCCACCTTGCCGC
>MBAC02009510.1:0-18106 GCA_001712635.2 Nothophytophthora sp. Chile5
CCAGCAGACGACCGACGTCCGGCGGGTGGGCGGACAAGCGATGCGGTTATAGCCGGCGAGCAGGCGCAGAGCGAGCGAGCGAGCGACCGAGCCTCTTCCAGCTGATATCGGCGAGTGAGCTGCTGGGGCCACTAGTAACCCCTATAGAGCGCGCGATGTATGAGGGAAGGCGCCCGTCCACTGGCTTTTTTCGAGTCGGGACGATCGAACCTGTATGTATGAATGACCTCTGTCAAGAGACATGCATCGGATATGGCAGTATCACCGGATCTTAGATCTATTTGAGCGGGAATTCGTCAGTGGATGTCGAAGAAAAGTCGTGAATTGCCATCAGTTATCGAAATATATCGCGTTTTTCCGAATGCTGGTAGACAGGGTTGGAGAAGTGCCATCTCCTTGTCCATAGCGAGAGCAAGTGAGACGGAAGAGGGAAGATGCGCGGTTGTGCCCCCGCGAGTGTGGAAAGGAGGGTGGAACAGATGGCTTCGAAAAGAAGGGCACATCGGTCTGTAAGCGCTGGGATTGGGTGAAAATGGGAATAGCCGCGTGGTGCTGACAGCCGATTGGGTGATAAAGAGGTACGTTGCGGGAAAACAGGCAACAACGGGCATTCGAGCCAGCCTGCTGGCGCGGGCGAACCTCTTCCTCCAGCACGAGCCGGGATTGGCATGTGTTGGCTTGATTTCCAGTGCCTAGCTTGCATGGGACTCTCGCGTCGCTAATGCCATAAATATTGGTTGTGCATAAATGCTATGCCAGTGCACCTTTGGCTGCGTGCCTTTGCCTACCAGGCGCGTAGATGGTTCGACGCGCTGCTTCTTCCGCCCCCTATAGCGGACGCGGTGGAGCACGAAGCGCCACGTCGTCCGTCGGGCCCAAATGCGTGCTGAAATACCGAGGGTTCGCCCTGTGTGGCGGCGAGTCCGAGTCCACAATGACCGAAACCGTAACGGCAGCGCGTTGCTGCCCACATTTCGGAAGCTTCCTCGATCAAGGCGGCGGTTGGATGTTACACCACGCCATCCTGAGACAGAGAGGGTTTGACACACTGCACCGCTCCGCTTGTGGCCAATTGCAGTGCGCACGACCAGAAATGGTAGGGGTGCTGCTTACGTTTGGATGGACTTCCCTGCGAAAAACTGTCCGATAGCAGTTCATGGTGTTTTTCTTGAGCCTAATGGATCGCAGCCATGCGCTTGGCTTGGAGAGGCGAACGATAGATATGTGGGCTCTTCACATTCGTGCCTTTCCACGAGTCTGCAACGATGCAGAAGCGAAGCGGTTGCCGGATATCCGCCTGCGACTCCCAGAAGCGTTGGAGGGGTGGCAAGCTCGAATGAGCCAGTCCAAGATGTCTGGTCTGACCGGCAAATAGCTCAACTTGCATGCGATGATTGCGACTGGCGGGATGTGTGTTATTGGGTGCTCCAGTAAAAGCTTGAAAAACCCATCGCTGGCTTGATGCAAATTGCCTTGCTATTCGCGACGTTTCGTCAACCTACCGGTCAAAATACCGGTAAAACCTGTCGCAGATGCCAAAAAATAATTGTTCAACGTCGTTTCGACCAAAGAAAAACTGAGAACACGACTCGCGATCCACCAAACGAAAGTGACCTTACGGACACCCGCCATAGCCATGCAGCAAGCCACTTCCAGTGGCGCCAGCAAGAAACGGAAGCGCCGCAGTCGCCCGCGCAAGAGCAGGAGCAAGCGCCGCGTCATGGAGCAGCCTGCATCCGCACCCTCACCACCGCCTGACGTGTTCGCGCCATCGCTGCGGATCGGCGCCGCCATGTTTGACATCACGGGCCCGGCGGCCGAAGCCGGTATGTTCGGCTACGCCAAGGTGGGACAGCTCACATCTGGCGTTCACATGCGGCTTCGCGCGCGCGCCTTCGCCTTCCACGCGCCGCAGGACGACGCGCACTGCGTCTACGTATGCGCTGAGCTGGGGATGATCTCCGAGTGGGTGACGCAGGCCGTGTTGACGCGCTTGGCGCTCCATCCAGAGCTTCCGTCCGGCGTCTACAGCCGCCAGAACGTCATGCTGACTGCCACACATACGCATTGCTCGCCCGGCGGCCTGTCGCACTACTTCATCTACAGTGTGCACCCGCCATTACGTGGCGCCGACCGCCAGAACTTCGAGTGTGTGGTGACTGGCATTGTGGAGGCCATAGTGCGCGCACACCGCAACTTACGGCCGGCTGCGATCCGCGTGGCCAAGGGCGTTTGCCTGGGCGCGTCGGTCAATCGCTCGGCAGACGCCTATATGGCCAATCCGAAGCACGAGCGCGCGCAGTATACGTATGACACTGACAAGGACATGACGCTGTGGCGGTTCGACGGACTGGACGGCTATCCGATCGGCATGATCAACTGGTTCGCGGTGCACCCGACCAGTATGGGCAACTGGTACACACTCATCACGGGAGACAATAAAGGGTATGCTGCCTACAAGTTTGAGCAAGAGCAGGGCACACGCCACCTCATGGACCGCCCAAGGGCCTTCGTGGCAGCCTTCGCCCAAAGCAACGAAGGCGACGTGAGCCCCAACATCTGCGGCCCAAGGCACGGCGATATGCAACACAAGGACTTTGAACGGATGGTGACGGTGGCCAACGCCCAGTTGACTACAGCCCGAGAGCTGTACGCGGACGCGATGGCAGCGCCGCCGATCGCAGGACGCCTCAAATTCGCCCATCAATATGTGGATTACTGCAGCATCCAGCTGCAAAAGCACTGGCAATTGAACGCCGAATGCCCCACATCCACGTCATCCGGATGCATTGGCGTCTCGATGGTCAGTGGCACGGAGTTTGACGGACGTGGAGTACCGGCAGTGCCCGAGGGAATCCAGTGGGGGATGTATCCCAAAGTGACCACATTGCCGGAGCTCCAGTCACTGCAGAAGGAGAAACCGATCATTTTCCCCACCGCACGATACGGCATGTCGCCTACAGTGCTGCCAGTTCAGCTGTTCAGCATCGCCGACTGCTTATCCATTGCGGCGGTGCCTTTCGAGATGACCACGATGGCAGGAAGGAGGCTGCGTGTGTCGCTTCATGCCACACTGAAGGAGCTGCTGCCAGGAGGAGGCCAGCGAATCCACGAGCCGGTGATCGCTGGGCTTGCCAATGCCTACTGCGGCTACATGACGACGCGGGAAGAGTACGCGGTGCAGCGCTACGAAGGCGCATCGACGCATTTTGGGCCCAATCAACTCGTGGCTACCTGTCAGCAATTTGAGATCCTCGCCAACAGCATGTACCTCAAGCCGTCGCTTGAGCCGCAGAAGACGACGACTGGCCTGCTGCCTCCACGCATCAAAGGGATGGGTGCCTTAGACTACAACATCCCCGTGATCCACGACGGCGTGGCGTCGAATGCGTCGTTCGGCAGCGTCGTTGACGGCACCGATGCCTTGAAGGAGTACCGGTGGGGAGCTACAGTCAAGGTGAGCTTCCACGCGGCGCATCCGAAGAACAATCTCCGCACGCAAGGGACGTTTCTGGAAGTGCAGCGATGGATGCCAGACAGCAGTCGCAGCAGCGGAGGCATTTGGGTCATCCACACGGATGACGGCGACGTGAACACGTTCTTCCAT
Source organism: Nothophytophthora sp. Chile5 (assembly GCA_001712635.2). Classification (NCBI taxonomy): domain Eukaryota; phylum Oomycota; class Peronosporomycetes; order Peronosporales; family Peronosporaceae; genus Nothophytophthora; species Nothophytophthora sp. Chile5. The sequence goes on from MBAC02009510.1 coordinate 3,608, forward strand.
TGGCAGCGGAAGGGCACGTTTCGGTCGGTAGGGACCGTGGAGTGGTGCATCCCGGAACACACGCCGCTGGGGAAGTATCGCGTGAAAGTGAATGGCGACTTCAAGAGGTTCCTCTCGCGCAAGCCAACACCGTACACAGGGGCGTCGTCGGCGTTCCAGATCGTTGGCGCTGGAGCCCCTGCATAACGACAGGGCAATGGAAGCAGCCTCAAGACTTGGACGCGTCCTGACAGAGCCTCCTGAAAGAGAGGGGCTTCGTCAACGGCAAGGATTCGATGGAGAGACATGGGGAGGAGTGCACAGATCCACGAAGAGGCAAGTGCAGAGGTGCCTTGATACAGAGCGAGGCCGTAGATAGCCCCGCCGCCATTATCTATGAATAGTTGGTTCTCCAGCTTTTTCAGTGTGTTCGCAGGCGGCAGGTCGACTATATTTGGGCGTGGCGACCGCGGAGATCGGTGAAACGCCGGCTGCTGACGCGTTCGGTCACCCCACACTCTCACGACTCGGCTTTGGAATTTGGGTTACGCATTGCGGGGTCGTTCGCCGCCGCTTCCGCCATCTTCTCTGTGCTTTGGCGAGCGATTGATCGGCCATGGAGGAGACTCAAGCGCTTGACGAGGACGGCCAGCAGCCGAAGGAGGAGGAGCCGACGAGCACTGACGAGGACAACAAAGGCGCGTTCGATGCGGACGTCTTTGCGTCCATGATGCAGCAGGAGTTGATCGCCTACAACGTTTCGTGGGACCCGCTGATGAAGGTGCTGCAAGCGTTAGGAGCATCCATGGCGAAGCAGCAGCAGACGCAAAAGAGCAACCAGGACACGGTCGGGGAGGTGCAGGACCAGGTGAACGCTCTGCAGGGCGAACTGACGAGTGTCAAGGACGCCAAGCAGGAGATGGCGACGGCGATGGAGAAGATGCAAGGCCAAATGGAGGATCTGCAAGGCCAGCTGGAGCAGATGCAAGCTCTACAGCCGCAACACGAGCTGGAGCAGCAGCAACAAGAGGCTGAAGGCCACGAGGAAACACCCGGTGAGGAGTCCACGCGAGCGAACGACCCGCCTAGTTCGGCGTCGAAACAGGTCGCTCGGTCGAACAGCATTGGCCGCCAGCCCTTCGTGACTGCCAAGGAGCTCGCAGATGTCAAGAAAGAGCTGAGCAAGGAGTTGAAAAAGGCACTTGCTCACGCCTTTGGTCACCCCATCGACGAAGGAGATGAGGCTGGAGATGAGGATAGCAGTAACGCGACCCCAAGTGCACAGGGCGAGAACGCAGCGGAGGTGGATGGTGGCAAGGGAGGCACCGAAGCTGTCCTTGACAGCGAAGGAACCCCGAGAAGTGTCGGAGATCTGGGAATGGCGGGTGGCTTCCAGCCTCCGGGAGCGCCGTTCGCGTCGGATGCGAAGCTGCAGGAGGAACTGGCGAAGCTTCATGAGCTTCAGGAGGCGCTGAACGCCAAGATGGTTGAGCATGATCAGCGTTTGGACGCGCTGCAAGGCAGTGCCGGCAATCTGGACGAGCTGGCTTCGCAGTTGGCAAACACCGGCAGCTCCTCGTCATCGACGAAGTCGCCTTCAGTGATCAATGGATCAAGTGGCAACTCTGGCGACAATGGTTCCAAGAGCGATGGCTTGAATTCTGCTAGCGAGACGCCACTTGGGAAGGATGGCGAACCTGCAGTGAACACTACCGCGCTACTGCGAGACTTGAAGGAACTCAAGGCATTGCAGGAAATGCACGACCAGAAGCTGAAGGGCCACGACGACGCAATGGAGAAGCATGCGGCGGAGATCAAGACGCTCACGGACAGTCTGGACGACCTCAATGTCCAGCAACAAATGGCTGCGTCGATGTATGCTCCGTCTTCCTCTAGGGGTGGAGAAGAGGGAGCGCAAAGCGGTAAGTCCGGCAAGGATGGTAGCGGGGAGAGCGACGCTACCTCACCAGCTACCTCCGAGGGGGTGGGGAAAGCAAGCAAACAGGGTAAATCCAGCGAGAGAGGGAGCGAGGCCACGTCGCAACCACAGCTGGATCTGTCGCTTGTGTTCACGAAACTCGCGGATCTGCGCCGATCCACGGACGCCTCACTGAACACACTGCAGCAAAACATCAAGGGCGTCTCCGGCACCACACAGAGTCAGCAGGAGCAACTGGATGCGCTCCGCAACAGTCTGGTGTTCAACGAGCACTTGCAGATCCACTTGGTGGAGTCGCGCTTGGCGATGCAGAAGGAGTTACTGGCACGCAACCAGACGTTCCAGGACCGCACGAAGCCGCAATTGGCCGAGTGGCGGAAGGCGCTGGAGCTGAATGAAGACAAACTGCTGCAAGGAACCTGCGACGACGAGACCATGCGCGCTTTGCAGCAGCTCCAGCGTTCGTACCACCGCACTGTGCTGTCCATTGCGCCGTTGGTCAACTCGCCACTGAGCATCGCAGAGACGATGCAGACGCTCTCCGACGAGGTCAAACAGCTGCAGAACGCCGTCCAAGTGGGAGTGGTGCCTCTGCGGATCTCAGACGGCAGCAGCTCAGGCGACGGCGGCGATGGGGAGCCGAATAAGGACGAGCGGGAAGAGGAGTATACCCGAAAACTGAGGTACTTGGACGAAGAGATCGACGCTACGCTGCAAGTGAACATCATGACGGAGAAGAAGAACGATCCACTGATCAAGGCACTGGACGCGATGCGGGAGAAGCTGGAGTCGTTGTGGTCGATGTGGCACAGGAACTACAACGACCAGCGCAGCTCGGGAAGTGGAGCTACCTCCGTTCGTGAGGACTCAGGCGGGAATGGCAGCAATAGCTTCACCAGTGGCAGCGGAAGTCACGAGGAACGGCGGCAGACCATGCAGCAGAGCAACCCCGAGGAACTCCGGGAGCTGGAGCTGCGGCTCATGGGCGCCGTCCGACGGCTCGGCATGGTCGAAGAAGACATCGAACGGCTGAACTCCGTGACGGCAGCACTCAATCCCACGGAGGTTTCAAGCCACGCGGCGGGAACTGGAGCGTCCGGGTCTGGAACGACGGCGATTACTGGTCGACGCGCGCCGTCCACCAATAACCTGAAGGCTGAGAGTGCCATGGAAGAACTGGACAAGCTACGCCAAGAGATGTACGCGGAGATCGCCAGTATCAAGGCCTTGCTACCTGGCGGGAATGGAGGCAGCAGCGGACTGAGCTACCTCAGCAACACTACCAGTCTCGTCCCGTTGGATCGACGTAGCATGGTGGAAGCTGCGGCAAAGCAGGGCGACGTGCTGACCGATCTGTACTCGCAGATGACGGGTCGTGAGCTGGACACCCGACTCTACAACACCCCCGAAGGTCAGAAGCAGTTCTTCGACAACTTCCTCAAGGAAGTGACCAAGAAGGTGTCACACGCCATGCTCAACTCCGATAAGGCGACTGGAGGCCATCGCGGACCGTCCGGCCCTGGCGTTGGAGGCGCCACCAATGCCAACGTAAACTACCGCGTGTTGCTGGACAACTTTGCGCAGAAGGTCGACGATCGACTGGAAGACGCGCGGGAGTTGACGGCCGAAGAGATGGCGCGATTGCGGAAGGAACTGATGGACCAACTGAAGCTCCGCTTCGAGGTGGCGCTGCGCGATCTCCGCGGGGAGCTCATGCTGTTCGCGCCGACCGACGGAGACTCGACCGCCATGGGCACGAAGCCCGTCATGTGCGTGGCCTGCAGTCGACCGGTGCCGGTGTCGGGCGTGATCCGCGAGGTCGGATCGCTCCCACCCGGTGATCTGGTGAGCCCCGAGGCGGTGAATCCGGTGCAGACGACGGATTATGTACGTTTCTTCCTGGCATGTGGCTGTTGTGTCCTCAAACAGCTTGATACTGGGGGAGTTGATCTGACGACTATGAGGCTTGCTTGCGCTGGACAGGAATACGACCGAGCGGACGACGACTTCGTCTTCCGTGCTGGGTTCAAGATGCCTGCCACCGACAGGTACGAGGTGGGAGTCACGGCTTGGATCAGATTGGATGGAGGTGCTGATCTGTCTGCGTGTTGATTTGGTTGCGGTGGTTAGGAAAATCATGACGCTGCCTTTCCTGACAAGCGCGATGCGCAACAAGCTGGTCCTCAACAAGCCGGAGGGCAAGAGGAAGCGGCCGTCGCGTCACAGTCACAACAGCTCCAGCCGCGTCGACAACATCGTCCGAGAGGTGAGCCACGATGCGATAAGGAGTTTTCTGCGGGTGGTGTAACGCTGATTGTGTGCTGCTTCTGTCACCGGATGCCTCTCTTTGCCGTTCGCAGGCCATGGAACTGGACCGCGGATCTCGAGGTCGCGGCCACGACGCGCCTTCGTAACCAGCTACTCAAGCAGCAGCAAGAGTAAATACATTCTGGACCTCCTGCATGGAATTCTCTCAGCCTCAGCGTCCATTGCAAGCTGTGCTTGCCTGCCACGATCCTAAGCTTCGTGAGCTGTAGCGCTCGCGGTATTTCATGTGCAGGGTGCAGGACTGCCAGTCAGGTCGCTTCAACTTCAATACGCTGGCACACACCTGTCTTCGCTTCGCACGGAAATCGTTTGAATGCTCAGTCGCCAACGGGAACGATTACACAGCAGGGGGACTGACTCATCAGCGTATACGAACGTTATGCTGCATCCCTCGCCAGCTGGCGGTCGACATGGGGAGTCGTGGAAGTCGACTTCGTTCGGTTCTTGCCTTTGGTCAGTCGCCAGTCTCGCATCCTCCAGATGGCATGGAGTGTGTGATGGCCTGTCGACCAGTTGGCAGCAGACTGTAGAGGAAGCTCGCTGCCGTCCTCACCTGGTTCGTCCATACCAGCGGAAGTGCACGCGGCTGGATGACGGCCTCCTCGGGGATTTGCGCCGTCCGTCCAGGCGCTTGAAGTGCTTTGGCGTCGCCTCGGCCCGAGGCTGCTATTAATGCGGGACACGCGCGACGTCAAGGATTGCAGGTCTCCTCGGGCTGACGCGAGTGCCAGGCCTCAAGCTCTGGCGCCGTCAGGGAAATGGACCTGATGGCAAGCAAATGGACCGTCCTCGATTGCGTCAAAGACTCAAACCATTATGGAGGGCGGATGTGGCACTCACAGCCAAAACCGCAACGTTGAGGTGGCACGCACGCAGCATCCATTGGCGTCGTCCAGCCCAATCGCGCTGGTCGCTACCACTTGCATGGCAAAGACCGGAGGAGAGCTGTAACCAACACTCGACCTGACGTCCCATCGTTCGTTGCTCACTTGGATTGTGAGCGGTGCCTGGCGTGGGCTACGTCAGGCTTGACCAGTACCACGTCCTACCACTCTCTATTCCTCATTTGAAGCCACCTCGACCACACCGCCGAGCGATCTACGGAGAGCGGAGGGCTCCAGCCATGGGGTTGTTGGAGCTCTTGACAACAGACCGCAAAACCTGAAGGGATTGTCTCCCTCCCCAGTTGAGCAATCCACACTCGGCGGAGTGAACACTGCCTCCTCTCTGATGAGGTGGGGCTGTGTGGTTCCGGGGGCAATGGAGAAGCGAGCCTGGGCTCGTTCGTTGGCGAGCGAGCAAGTCGCAAGGCCGCGGTATCGAGATGCGATGAGCTGAGAGGCGAGGGCTGGGGAGCCTGGGCTTTCCAGCCTTACTAACGCCAGAGACTCAGCTGTGTTGGGCCAGGAAGGTTCCTGGCATGCGAGCTTGAAGTCGCCAGGAGGCTGGGAGGGACCAGATGGAGGCGGGGCAGGCGAACTTTGAAGCTCGGTCATCAAGGATTTGTCCGGCTGATGGCTGCTATTGCCAGTGTCCGGAGAGGCCAACTATACGGTATCAGCTATTTCCCAAACGTATACTTTAGAATTGGAGCCCTCTAGGAACCCTTGAAGTATACGTCAGTCACTGGCAGACACTGCAATCTACCCTGCTTCAGCCTCTGGCAATAGCCGCTGTAGTTCCAGACGGCGCCTCGAGCACAGAACCGGGCAGCGACTGATGTCAAACCGTCTCGAGTCACTCACGACTCATGGCCTTGCGGCCGGCTCTTGTGCAGGCCGGTCTCCGGCCAGGAACATCGGGCAAATCCTCGCTCTCTCTGCTCTCTCTGCCTCGAGGGTCGTCAGCCAGGCCTTCACGCTTGCTCGGCTGCCCTACCTTCAGTTTCAATTTTCCGTCTCCGCTCGCGACGACTGACCTGCCATCGTGGAAGTCATGAACAACCCCATGATGACGTCGAACTTGAGCCGCTCGGACGCTCAGGCCCTCTCGAGACGCGGCGGTGACGGTCCCAAGCAGCAACTGCCGCTGCGTCGCGGCCACTTCGGGCGGATCCGCGTGTCTCGCCAAGAGCTATTGGACTACGAGGCCACCGCCAAGTCGTTGCTGGACGACGCTTTGCGTCGCAGTCGCGACGGCGTTGATCTCCATGGATGGAAGCAGCTCGGAGCTCATGCCGGCTTCAAACGGAGCACGAAGTTCGGCGACAACGGTCGAGATCAGCACTACCGACTGCAGGGGACAGTCCGCGCGTCGCTCAACGACCTCATGGGAATCCTGTACGCGGATTCGACGGTTCAAATGGTTCAGCGTCGGGAAACGCTCTATCACGACAGTCTGGATGCACAGACCCTGGGTGTCCTCAAAGCCCGAAGTGCCGAGAACATGCAGGAGCATCTGTCGTTGCGTTGGCAAGCCATCAATCTGAGCAACACGAGTCCCATCTACCAACGGGACGTCTGCTTCCTCGAGTGTACGGGGGTGACTACAGACGTCGACGGCTTCCCCGTGGGCTTCAAGGTCGTGCACTCGGTCCAGCGTTCCGAGTGCGGGTCCCTCAAAGCTTCCCACGGCTTGGCCCGACTTGACGTGACGGAGATCGTGCTACTGCGGCCGACTCAGGACGCCAGTCACACGGACATCACACTGTCTGGAGTCGTGCGTGACCCTGAGAACCTGCCGTCCTGGCTCGTGAGCTCCTTCCTGGGCAACGTGGCATCGTGTCTGAGCAAATTGGCCGTCGTGGTGCAAGAGAAGCTGCTGGCGCGGCTACCCATGATCAGTGACTGGCAGTTTGTGCCTTTCGCAGACCGCAAGAGCTGCAGTGTGTGCCTGAGTAAGTTCGGGATGCTGGCCAAGAAGAACCACTGTCGGAGTTGCGGCGAGGTTGCTTGCAAGTCCTGCGTTGTGACCCGGACTGTGGGCGAAACCACCAAGTTCTGCAAGAAGTGCATCATCATGGTGTCCAACCAGCAGCCGGACGTGGCGATGCCGGCCTCCGAGTACGGTTCGCACTCTTTAATCAGCGGAGGTGGCTCCTCCTCCTCTGACCGCAGTCGCAGTCGTCGCGACTCGGAGATCTCCAGCTCCACGGCATCCTCGATGCTGCCCAGCAGCAACATGAACGGAGCCCTGACGACCAAGATGCGAGTGGATATGACTCTGCTTGACGACGGGAAGAGCGGCCATCGCAACAACTGCAGCGTCTCCAGCACCGCGAGCGAAGGCAGTTTCGACAGCTCCTCCAACTCGTACTATCTAGCGGACCGTCGCAGTAGTGATGCCATGCGCTACGGCTCGCTGGACGAAGACAGCGTGCAGACGGTGGACACGAACGAGATGGCGCGGGCTTTGCGAGCCTTCCCGCCCTCTGTTAGCAGCAAGAACGGCCGCGTGGTACCCAGCGTCGAGGCCGTGGAAGACTCGATCGCGCACCAACGCCACATCCTCAAGGAGATGCTGTCACAGGCCAAGACGTACCAGCAACAGCAGCAACAGTATACACGTTGAAGGAAAGAAGCCGCTTCGGGAGATCTCGGGCCTTCGCTGGCCAAGTGGGAAGAAGGGTGTATTTAAAACGAATCGATGTGTTTCCTTGTTGATCGTGATCGTTCGAGCGCATTGGTTCCAAACATGCTTGAGCAGCCACACTCGATGCTGCTGGCTTTGCCAACTCAGGAGGCAGCCCAGCGCCGTCCGCTGCCGTTATGAGTACGTACAACACAACAGCGGCTGACATGTCAATGTCGTGTGATCCGCTTTCTTGTCATCAAGCTATGAGTCTAACGGCGGAAGACGACGGACGGCACTGACGTCTCGAGCGGGGCCGAACGTGCCGCAAATCACGCGAGAAAGAAAGCTTCAGTCGTTTGAATGGTAGCGTGTACGTGTACACCCAAGGCGTTCGGTGGCTCTAGAGGACACGAAACGACACTGATGGCGCCGGCCTTGCCAGTCTTATTCGCCATAGAAATAGCCCTTCAACTGGGCCACAGTGACTCAGTCGCTCGAAGGTGCATCCTCGGTCACTTCCAAGACTGGAAGAAGGAAGGAGGCTGCCGTCCCACGACACGAGGACGACGGTGTTTGCGTCCTGACAACTGCACTTGTCTGGGGCGCCATGAGGATTGGGTGGCACTGCCGCACAAGGACGGTGGTCGGACTGTCGTTCGAACCACAAGACTAAGATCAACTCTTCACGCGTCTAGACATCACAACCGAAACAGAGCGCTCGAGGACTGAACTGCGTTGTGAACGAGGCATCGGCCGCCTTGGAGCGAACTCGCAGAATGACGACGTATTGCGGGTCCATCGGCAGCGTGAACGTGCTGGCCATCATGAGCACCGACCTGTTCGATGAGTCGCAAGAGAACCCGTTCCTGCTGCAGCAGCAGTCGCCATCACCACGGAAGTCGCCCACTAGAGCCTCCAGTGTGCAGCAATGGCCAGTCTCCAGCTGCTCCGACCAAGCCGTGGGATACACATATCGAGCGCCGGAGAGCTACCCAGGTGCCAGCCCCATCAAGCCGCAGCCGGTCACGCCGCAGCCGGTCACGCCGCAGCAGTTGCCCACTCGATTCGTGTCCTTCGCCGCCGCTCCTCGGGGCATTCTGAAGCGACAGCCCAGCTTGGACTCGGAGCCTTCCACAGTCTCGTCGCTCCATGATCAACAGACCCCAGACCTCGCTGCCACCGAGTCGGAGCTGCACAAACTGCTGTACTCGATGGCTCGCTTCGGATTGGCCAATGACGCGAGTAGTCAGCGGGGAGCACCTGCTTTCTCTGATGCTCTTCGCGACGAGCCGCTCGCGTCGGTGGCCGAAGCTGAAGCTTCGTCCATGAACGGCAGCGACGAATCTTCTCTTGGACGTCGAGCCTCGAGAACGGCCACGGCAAAGCGACGGCGTTCCAGTAAGAAATCCTCCCGCCGACCGGACCCGATGCCTCGATCCCGGGGCTCCGTCTCCTTCGCGGTCGTGAAGAACCTGCTGCGAGGCGGCGGGTTAGCAGGACGCACCGCCATCCAGAAGCAGCCCGAGTCTGCGCACCGCAAGAAGAGCATGGGCACCATATCCTCCCGTCTCAAGATCAACCAGAAGTTCGAGCGCCCTACGATCCTCACGGACGCCTACCACCGCGTGTAAGTCTCCCGAATTTCTCGCTTTCTCTTGACCGCAGCACAGTGACTGACTGGCTTTCTGTGGTGGCTGCAGGAGCGACATGAAGCTGGGCACGAGGCCGCTGCCTGTGGTTGTGAAGCACATCGCGTTCCCCGACACGTGGCAAGGCGACATGTCCGAGCGGGAGGAGGCGGACGCCGGCATGCCATCGCCCAAGGGCCAGCTTAAGCGCGACTCGTGCATCACTCTGGAGACGCTGGACAAGATCGGCACACGAGCCGCCTGTCCCGTCCACCTGCTGGAGGAAGACACACCCGACTACTCGCGCGTGCGCGCGCGCGTGGACAGCTACAACCACGTGCGCAGCCCGAAGCGCGGGCTACGTCGCCCCTCCACGTGGCTAGCCGGCGCCGCGCTGGATGCTCGGGTCGCCAACTACGACACCGACTAGCAGGAGGACGCAGAGACTCAGAAGAGAGAAGGGAAAGAACGTATCGAGCTCCATATTGAACAACCACAAGGAGTCCAGCCACCATGCGGTCGAGAGTGTGGTGGTGCCACAACGCTTCGGTGGATCGGCACACCGAAAAGTGTAGCCATCTCGGAGCAAGTTGAAGTGGAGGGATGCGCCACACCCGGATCTGTACCGTAAGTATGTACCGCGTCCATCTCATCCGGTGGTGCCACGACTTTCCCACGACGTGGTCACTTGACTCCAAAAGGGTCCTACGCAGGCCACTTCACTTCTGGTGGACGACTTCAGCTACGTAAACAAGCAATAAATCCGCCGGCCGTCCACTTCTTTCGTGGCCGTCCACTTCTTTCGCGACTTGGGGTAGCCGTCCGTCCACCCCTCAATAGGTTTCCTGTTCCTGCAGCTCGTCGTCGTCGTCGTCGTCCTGCTTCCGGTGCTGTCGACCGCGGTAGCTGTTGCCGTACTTGCCTTCACTATGGGCCATGCACATGCCGTTGCGCTGTGCCCACTTGGAGCATCCACTCGGGTGCCCGCAGCGTCGTCCGCCACCGTGCGAGCGGCAGAAGCCGTCCCCTTGGGAGCTCTTGGTGCAGCCAGCCACGCGGCAACGGACGCCGCCCCCGTGGGCCTTGCACATGCCGCGGGACTGCGCCGCCTTGACGCAGCCGTCCACTGTGCAGCGCTTGCCGCCTCCGTGAGTGATGCACAAGCTGCCGCTCTGGCTAGCTCGGGAACAACCGTCCACACTGCAGCGGCGGCCACCGCCATGCGCCTTACATAACCCGCGGGATCTTGATAAGTTCTGGCAGCCTGCTGTGGTACACATTTTGCGCCGCTTCCCTTTTCCCGCACTACTATACGTGGAGCTGGATACGGATCCAGCGGACGGGGACGACGAGGCCGCGCGGCTCAGAGTGGCCGCCGCCGCCAACACGGACGTGTCGGCGCGGACAGAGCCGTCCAGATTAGCGTACCCCATGGCGTCCGGATACGTCCGCGCGACCGCTTTGTGGTCCGCCAGGTCCTGCGAGTTGAGGTCCCGACAGAGGGACGCAATGTCCTCCAATAGCGGGCGCTGACCCCGGGCCATGGACGCGGCCGACAGAACGTAGGCCGCGGTCTTGGGGTGCTGTTTCTGATCGTGGACGTCCGGAGGCGGCGTGGGGAGCAGCGCGTCCTGGAGCCGCCGGAGGTCCGGGGTACTATCCATGGGAGTAGGTGTGTCTTGATTAAAGTCAAACGGCGACGGGAGCAGCGTCACGTCCGGCGTGGGGGTTCGCAACTGGCTCATCCACTCCTCCATGACGGACGAGAACGGGGCGCCGGGCGGCCCGCGAGGAGGACGCTGTGGACGGAGGGACGCGTCTACACTGGGACTGCGGGTAACGGCGGCGGACGCAGTGGACGGAGTGGATCCACTAGGCGCAGGGGTCAGCGGAGTCAGCATCCCTGGCGACGGAAGCGACGATAACGCGGGCGACCGGAAGGAACTGGAGGCCACGGCGGTCGCCGGGACCGTATCAGGACTCGGGAACGCGGCCTCCCGAGCGGCGGCCTCGTAGTCCAGAGGGGAGCTGAAGCTGTGGCTGGTGGGCGCCGAGGCGGGGGCGGCGGACGTAGACCCTGGGGTTAACCGCTCATACTGGACGGCCGGGGTGGACGTCGTGATCCGCTCATACTTGACCGCCGGATAGAACCCCGACGCGGTCCGCGCGGACGAGCCCCCTGCGGCCGAGTGGCCGTGGCCGTGGTAACCTGTGGACGCCGCTCCCGTGGCGTTCGCGTACGCCTGCGCGGCCGCCGTACTCTGATGACGCGATCCGCGGTCGTCCCCGCGGCCCGCGTCGTCCTTCTTCTTGCGGCCCAGCAGGGACAGCAGCTCGAAGGGCCGCCCCAGCTTGTCTCCGAGCGGCATCTTGAGGCTGCGGGCGCTTCCTCTTCTTGGTGTCGAGCTGAGTTCGCTGCGGAATTGCTTCGAGTTCCTTCGCGGACGGAAATCGCACTGTGCTTTGCGATTGAGGGGGGACTGGGGCGACAGGGGGGAGAATAGGGGATTGTGGAAAGAAAGGTAACCCTGTCGGTTACCTCGAAACTTTCATCCAACGAGATTGGAAAGATGAATAACTGACCTAAATCGGACGAAATGGCAGATATTTCGTCACGATTTGAGAGGATACTGCTGGTAATTAGCGCTAAAACGAGTTGTCCAGTGTAAAACGCCAGGGGTGGCCTGGCTTTTTCTTGCGTGGAATGGGTATCCCCTGGTCAGCGAGAAGGGTTTCAGAGGTGGAGTGCAAGACCTCCAGACTGGGTGCAAAGCGCGACGAATTAATGGACATGTTAGTGAAAGATTAAAAGTAGTGTCAGAACCTAACTTGCCACAATTATTTGTTTCGCTCCTATTCATATTTGAACATCATTCAGTTCGGCAATCTATTTGTCGCTCCTACCTTATTGGCGTTAGGGCCAATAGCTTCGAACTGTTGCTAGCACCCTCAGCAAAACGGAACAACTGGAGATTGTTGAAACATAACGCGCACTTTCACGGTGTACCATTATTTTTCGATCTCCTGGTGTTGAATAGTACTTTTCATTTTGCTTTTTCGAAGTGTCTCCTGCAACTTGGCCAGCGATAAAGCGTTTGAATACCCCCTGAAATGGCAATCAGCCAGTTAGAGATAGGGGTGTCAAATAAACACGAAACAGCACAATTTCACGTGAAAAGCATCGTCGCCGCTTTCGTGCCGGACACCTGCAATCTCGTGCGCTGTGTCTGTTGCTTGTTGCACGCTGACAGAGTTGTTGTCTTTGCGTTTGATCGCAGTGCTCATCCACTCAACAACTCCTGTGAAGACATCGTGATGTTGCTTGTGGCGAGGGTGAGTGTGCATTGAGGGGTGTGCGTGTCGAAGAGGATACACAACTGGGCTCTACCCAACAAGATTTACTGTGAGTTATAAGTCAAGCTTCACCGAACGATATTGCGTGGCTGCCACACGCACGATGTGCAGGGGAACGCTTTAGCTTCATAGGGGTGTAGCGACGAAGTTGGTTCTAGATGTCATAGGTTATATCCAAGCTAAGTCCATTGCGCCTTCAGTTGTTTAGAATAGCATTCGGTCTTCGGTATTGGTCCTGCTTGGCTGTTATCTCCTGCTCTACAAGTGTTCATATACCGCAGTGGGGAGTTGTCATCTACTGAAGCACGTGTTTGCATGTCACGGAAGCGAAATAGCGTCCCCGTTAGTCATCATCGCTGACAACTGTCTGGCCAACGGAGCAGTTGCTGATCTCATGGGCGTACGACTCATTGGCTGTGGAGCGCACAAGTTCAACCTCGCAATCAATTCGTGCTTGACGAGGCGACCGTCCATCCGGGCTGTCATCACAAACATCGACAGCATCATGGCTAAACTGAGCCCTCTCAAGCCAGCCACCGCGTTCCGTGAGTCGGCGCTACTGTGCCCAGTGAAACAGAACATCACACGGTGGTCATCCACTTACCACATGTTGAAGCGACTCATTCGCATTGAGGAGCATATCACCATGTTAGAAGAGGGTGGCTCGATCCAGCGTGGCGATATAAGGAAGGTGAAGGATATCATGAAATCGCTTGCTGCCTTTGAGAGTGTGATGACGGATATCCAAGGTGAGGGCGTGCACATTGGAGAGATGCGCGATAGCTTTCAGCTAATGCTCCTGGATAACCTTGGGCCCCAGGGCTATATGGACAGTGACGCTGACATCACGTTTGAAATGTGTCGTCAAGATCCTCAACAGTCCGTCTGGGTCGCTGAAACTTGAAGAGTAGCAATATCCCAATTCGTGATCCCAGCTCAAGGATCAACGCCGATAGCCACTCGGAACATCAACTGTAAACCCGACTATGCCGCCCTTCTTCGTGAGCGAAAGTGACCGCTCTCTGGTACGCGGATCGCCCGTTCATTACAGGATCATCGGCTTCAGCAGAGCGGCCATTTGTCCAAGCGAAGCACTTACTGACAACAACAAGGGGGAAACATGTCACCTGTCAACCCCGAGAGACTGCTGTTCCTCAAACAATACAAATTTGTCTGAACAGCAAGTATGGTTTGTCAAGAGCAGCGCCGGTGGATTGAAAGAGCTGGGGCTGGAGGAAGGTGACGAAGATGCATTTGATTAACGTCCATCTCCAAGTCCATTTAGCAGGGATAGTGTGATTATAGCCAACATCACAATAATTGATTTAGCCGAGTCTGATTCTGCAATGGCCACTGGCAGTCCGGTCATCATTACAGTAAAACTGCAATGCCATCCACTCACAAAAGTAGTGAAAATACATTTTTATGGAAGCCCGCATCAAACAAAACAAGGTCATACACTCCGGGACAGGTTAAATCGCAAATAAGCGGGTGCTGTATAGATATATACTCGGTCTGATTGGTTGAAATATGGAGCTTGTGCTGATGAAAGCAATTTCGCATATTGTGGGGTAGCTGGTATATAAATCTTCGTTTGTGTTTTGCGACTGGTTAGATCGCCCGATCTAAATATACAAAAATCAAGTAGAGAAGAATGACGGTAAATCAGTAGTGAGTATTCAGTTCCACACATAATCGAGGCATTGGCTCTATTAGCGACACTAAGATGACATGGGGAATTTCGTCCCATGCACTGAA
>MBAC02009515.1:0-46559 GCA_001712635.2 Nothophytophthora sp. Chile5
GTCGCTCCGAGGCTGACTCACAAGGCGGCTACATCTGGACGATCTCGTTCCTGACGCTGAAAGGCTCGCTGTCGCAACTGGTGAGTGACGTCACGGGACTCACGGAGACGCGGACTGACGGCGCAGCGGCGTCCAAGGGGGTGCGCGTCACGCGTACACGGCCGGGGACCATCCAAGAAGTACAGGACGTGAAAGTGACGACGACGAACGCTGCGGTGAGTTCGGCGACCGCTTTCCAGCTTCAAGTGGCGTTCGCAGGCCAGACGACCACGACAGGGCCCATTCCAGTCAATCCGATGGGCGACGGCACCTGCATGTCCACGAAAGCTGAGGTGCAGAAGATCGTCGTGACGACAGTGGACACTACGGCGGCAGGGGGAGATGCGCTGGTGTCCAAACAGACGGCGATTCAGCTGGTGTATACCAGTAACACAGAAGGCGGACTGGTGGAGAAGACCAACGCCATCTACGTGGACATAACAGGCGACGGAGACTGCTCCAAAGGCGGGAGTGCAATCGCAACGGAGCTGAATGCGCTGGATGGCGTGATTGGACCTGTGAGTGTGAGCTCGAGCGCTCTGGTCGCCACGCACGTCTGTACTTGGCTCGTGACCTTCGCGAACCAGCCGGGCAACATCGTCCAATTGACAGCCATGGCTCCTATTTCCGGCGCCGGTCCAGCCACCGCAGTCACCATTGGAGACGACACCATCACGTTAAGTACGGTCAATGATGGCTCCATCAACATCCTCAAGACGGAGCTGGAGCGGTTGACGAACGTGGCGCAAGTCTCCGTGTCCGCGACGACCGGCACCTCTCAGACTTGTACCTGGCACGTCACTTTTGATGGGAATGCCGGCAATCTCCCGCTCCTAAAGGTGGCCAGCTCGGGGGGTACCACTTACAGCAGCTCGGTTACGGTGAGCGGGGATACAGTGGCCATTGTTGCCGTCCAAGATGGCACGTCCACAGTGCTGGGAGGCACCTTTGCCCTGGAATTCGAGGGTCAACGCACCGGTTACATGTCCTACGACGCCAGCGCTGCCGTGGTCAAGAGCCAGCTGGAAGTGCTGTCCACTATCGGCACTGTGGCGGTGACGAGGTCCACCCCCGACCCGAACAACGGCTACGCTTGGACAGTCTCCTTCCTGGACAACCTGGGGGACCTCTCGGCCCTGCAGCCAGATGCACACACGCTAATTGGCACCGCTCCACAAATCGACGTGACGGAGGTTACCAAGGGCACCGCGCCGCCATTTAACTCCAAGGACCCAGCCAACGGTAAGCAACGTAGTGTTTGCTGCGCTAAGAATGGCGTTGACCTATGTATATTGTGATCACATGTATAGGTCTGAGCTTCGACAGTCTCGTGGTGACCGACCTGAGCGATCTGTCCGTGACGGCGTATCACGTGGACGAAAACGTGCCTTTCTACGCTCGTGTGTCGGCCATCAACCCAGCAGGTCTAAGCCCTGGAGCCATTTCGACGCCGCAGTTCGCAATCCCCACGGCTCAGATCCCAGGCGCTCCGACCAACGTGTCGCTGGCTGCGGTGGACGGCACGACCATTGGCGTGCAGCTGAGCTCGCCGATGAATGACGGCGGCGCGCCGCTAGACTCGTACCGTGTGGAGTACGGCACCAATCCCATCGTGGATGAAGTGCAGCAGGTTCGGCTGTTAGTTCCCGTAGTAAATGAAGTTCAGAAGATCGCCACAACGACAGACACAGCGGGGGAAGTCCAGCTGGTACACTTGACCAGCACGTACGCTGGCGCCCCCTTCAACGAGATCCAGCAAGTGAATTGCGACGCTGCGAGCGACACGGGCGCGTTCACCCTCACGTTCGTGGACGAGACGACGGCTCCGATCCAAGCGAGCGAGACGTCGGCCACGGCCATCAAAGCTGTGTTGGAGGAGCTGGACTCGATCACCAGCGTCTCGGTGGCCTTCTACGGCGGTCAGACGACAGCTTGTAGCCCTTGCAGCGCCACAACAGGCTGTGCTTCTGGCTTGACGGTGACGTTCTCGACCGTCGTCGGGTATCAGGGTGACATGCCGATGTTCACAGCGAACACGTACGATCTGGAAGGCAACCGTCGCGTGGACATTGTCGAGCAGATCAAGGGGCAGGCACCAGTCAGTGGCACGTTCAAGCTGACGTACTTAAGGGGGAAGGACGCGGACACGGTGCCTCTGCAGTACAACACCGCAGCCTTGACCATGCAGAACGCATTGATCGCTCTGGATTCCTTGATGACCATCGTGGTTACTAGTGGAACCAGTGCCTTGCCGCAAGCGAATCGAGATATGGGCGAGCAGTTATGGCGGGTGTCGTTCCTGAACAGTGGGTACGTCCCGGATATGCTGGTTCGACCGGCCAATAACCTGCTGATGGGAAATGGGGCGGGGATTGTGATATACACGAAAGGCGCCACGGCGTACCCCAGTATCACCCCGGTCGTGCCGAAGTCTGTGGCGGGTAACCAGGTTACGGGTACGTTTACACTGAGTCTGGGCGGTCATGTGACCGAGCTTATCGACCACGACGCGTCCGACACGACGGTGAAGAGCAAGTTGGAGGCGCTACCGAACGTCGGCACGGTCGAGGTGACACGGGGAGGACCTTCGCTCAAGAGCGAGTACTCTTGGACGGTGACTTTCAAGGCGAATCCGGGTAGCTTCCCCATTGGGTCAGGCAATATGGACACGTTGGTGCCGGACAAAACGACTCTGGCCGGGACGAACAGTCTTGTGACCGTCACGACGAGTCAAGAAGGCTCTTTGCCGGCGGACGGGACCTTCCAATTGAGTCTGACGATCGCTGGGGTGACCCAGACGACCGCGAATCTCTCGCCTTACGAGACGAACACGGGGATCCAGCAGGGGTTGCAAACACTCTCCACTATCGGAGGCGTCAGCGTCACGCGGCAGACGAATGCTGATGGCTATTCGTGGTTTGTGACCTTCAGCGGCTGTCGATTGAACCCGCCAGTGTGCAATATTGGCGACATGACCATGCTAACAAGCGTGAGTACCAATCTGATTGGGGGATTGTCCCCTGCGACGCCCTCTGTGACAGTCACGGAAGTGGTGAAGGGCGTCGCGCCGTCGAATACAGTGTTAGTGACCGATCTGTCAGGCGGTGACCCGTTCGAGACGCTGCTCTCGAGCCTGAGCTACGGCACCAAATACTTCACACGCGTCTACTTCCACAACGCCGTCAGCTTCGGCCATCGCGCGCTCTCCACTCCTGAGTTTGTAGTCATAAAGAACCTGCCGCCGGGAACGCCCTGGCCCGTGACCCTCGTGTCTTCGACTGCCACGTCCATCACTGTGGCTTGGGAGTCCCCGACAGTCAACGGTGGGGCGGTAGTGAGTGGCTACGAGCTCTGGATCTCCGAGTGGGGGCAAGCGTCCTATCGCAAGGTCTACGATCGTCCGAACGACGCCACGACATTCTCGACAACGCTGCAGACCAGCGCAGACAACGTCATTGAGTCAGGCCTCAAGTACCTCTTCAAAGTCCGCGCTGTCAACTTCTGCTCGTCGGAGAACAGCAACGCGGGGTGCTATGGTATCTTCAGTGACCCGGTGGAGTACACTGTGCGATCTCCCGTGGTCCCGCAGCCTCCTGCTTCCTTGACGCGAGACTCACGTACCACCATCCAAACGGGGGCAGTAGGGGACGGCGTCGCCTATATCAACTGGACGCCTTCGCCGGACAACGGGGGCTCTTCTGTGACCAGCTACAAGCTGTTCATGGACGACGGAACGACGGGATGGGTTCCGCAAACGCTGGTGGGGGCGTTCCCGCATGACTCCTCGCATCAAGTGGCGGGCCTAACGGAAGGCAACGTCTACCGCTTCTACATGCTAGCAGTGAATGCCATCGGGCCTTCCGGTCGCAGTCCGGTGCTGGCGCTCGTGCTGGCCAATGTGCCGTCCGCTCCGAGTGCTCCGAGCATCTTGGACGTCTCGGCGACGTCGATCCGCGTGGCGTGGCAGCCGCCATCGTCCTGCACCTCGACGCTGACAGGCTGCAACGGCTCACCACTACTCGGGTACAAACTGTGGCAGTTTGCAGGGGTGACAGCAAGTTACACGGCGTCCGGGTCGCCTGTGAGTCCGGAGATTCAACGCATCCAGACGACGGTGAGCCCTCCTCAGCCGGAAATCCAGAGTGTCACGGTGTTGGGTGCGTCCGGCAGCTTCAAATTGTATGTGAAGGGGATGACAACCGCGCTTTTGGCGGCAACGAGTGCAACTGATGCTCAAGTGAAGGCTGCAGTTGAGGTTTGTGGGGTGGGGACTGTGGCTGTGACGCATTCGACCTCAGTAACAACGGGGACGACCTGGGTAGTCACGTTCTCAACGTGGAGCGGTCCGCTAGCCCTCATGACCCTCGTTCCTGACCAGCTCACCAACTCTGTACTGGCAGTCGCGTACTCAACAGCAGTGAAGCGAGTTCAATCGGGCACTGCAGCACTAGGAGGAGACTTCACGGTGGCCTTCCGAGGATTTGAAACGGGGCATCTAGTGGTGAGCACAATGGATGCAACAGCGATGAAGCGGCAGCTGGAGAACCTCCCGTCCATCGGAGTCGTGGCTGTTTCGACAACTGCTGGAGCAAACAACGCAATGATCTGGGACGTTACGTTCCTCACGAAGCTCGGGGACTTGCCACCGATGAAGGTCACTGCTGGGAGATTGACTGGTGGTAGTGCTAATATCAAGGTCACGACGTTGCAGGAAGGCACCCCAGGTCGAATCGTCTATGACGGAGCTACCTCACCGGACGTCGTGGCCTTCACGTCTACCGACTTGGTATCAGATACCTTGTACGCCTTTGTGGCGGTGGCTATCAACGCGGCTGGAGAAGGCCTCAGCGGTGTGTCGACGCCTGCGGTAGCCGCGTCACCTGGAGCCTCCAGCGCTTACACTCTGGCGTATGGCGACGCATTGGTGCAAGGCATGGCAGGTGTCGTATATGAGGTGCAAAGCGTGAAAACCAGCGGTCTTGGGGCCAGTTCGTTCACATTAAGCTGGGGAACGTCCGGTCCGTCTGGAGCGATCAGCACTGCCACGACTGCGAGCACTTTAGAAGCGATGCTTCCCACGACGATCACAAGTCTGGGAGCTGTCCATGTGTCTCGAGCTGAGATCAACGGCGCCGATTGCGTCTGGTATGTGACCTTTGCGTCGCTCGTCGGTGACGCTGCACTCTTGGTTGCCAGTGATACTGTGCACGTGAAAGTGGAAGAGTTCGTGAAAGGCGCTGCGAATCAGTTTGTGATCGCACCACGTAAGGCTTCAGGAGATGTGGTGACCTACGCGACGGTGCCTGTCGGTTTCCAGGGCAAAGATCGCTTCTGGACGGAGCTCTGGGCCTCGCCACCCGCCGTTGTCGACGGGACTCACGAGTTCATCTATGAAGGAGGACTGGCGGTGTACAATCCGGTGGTCTACGAGGTGCAGAAGCTCTCGTTCAACGGCGTCACAGGCACATTTCAGCTTGCATTGGACACCTCAAGCTCTCGGGTTGGTGGGGTCGCTGCCGTTGGCTCCGTGAGCTTGGATGCGGCTGTATTGGCTGCTGCGAGCGACGCCAAGGCCTCGTACCTGGTGAAAACTAATCTGGAACTACTGGCAAATGTCGAAACCGTGCAGGTTTCCCGCACGCTTCGAGATGCCACACCCTCCTGGACGTACTCGGTCACGTTTGTGAGCGATCTGTGCGACTTGCCGCCGCTTCAACTCATCGGGGGCAGCGCTTTCATGGGGTCTGCGACGCTGCTGACCACCACCCCCGTGTTCTTCTCTGAGGTCCAGAAAGGTGTGTGTGACATCCAGACAGTGACTACCTCGGCCAGTGTCGAGTCCACCTCGGAGGTCCAAGCCATTTCGACGTGGCTGGACGATTCGGCCGCCCCTCACGCCTTGGGCGGGACCTTCACGTTGACGTTCGCTGGGATGGGCGACGTGGACGTCTCTTACAGTACCACTGCAGTTGCGATGGAGACGCTGCTGGAGTCGTTAAGTGGCATCGACGACGTCACAGTCACGGTGGTGAACGCCAATTACGGCTCGACCACTGGCCTGCAGACGTGGTTGGTGACCTTCAATGAGATCATCGGTAGTGTGCCAGACATCACCGTGAAGTCGATCGCCTTGTTGACTGGTAACGGCGCCAAGGTCGTCGTGAAGGAAGTGGCACGCATGGACTTGTCCTTGGGCGGCACCTTCGTGTTAAACTTCATGGGGGAGACGACTCGAAACTTGCCGTTCGACATCGAAGCTGTCGAGTTGAAGAGCGAACTGGAGACAGCGTTGAGTACCGTACGAGAGGTGGACGTCCGCAAGGAAGAACGCTTCGATGGCAATCGATGGACCATTTCCTTCACAAAAAATCTGGGCGACTTGCCGTTGCTGGAAGCCTACCCTTTCGCCTACGAGGTCCAGAAGATCGAGACGCTTGGGGGGTCCCCCACGCCGTTGGAAGGTACCTTCGCCCTTTCGTTCTTGGGTGAACGCACGCCACCCATCGCCTTCGATGCCAGTGAGGTGGCTGTGAAGCAGGCGCTTCAATCCTTGCCGTCTGTCGGACTGGTGGACGTCACGCGGACTGCTAAGCTGGACGCCGGCAACCGCTTCTCCTGGCAGATCACCTTCCGCTCGCAGCTTGGCAACGTCGCCAATCTGGTGGCTGATGCCTCTGGATTGACTGGAAGCTTCGCTGACCTGACGGTGACGGAGATCCAAGCGGGAGACACGAACGCTCTCTCTGGCGACTCGCCTCAACTCGCAGTGTTCAAGAAACAGTCTGGCCTCCCCAGTTATACAGCGAGATATATACCATACGAAGCGGCCGAGAGTTACTCCGTGGCAGTGCAACAGTTGCTCTCGGGGGGGTTACTCGGTCTCTACTTCGACAATTTCTGGCTGCAAGACGAGCCAGTCATTGCGCGTGTCGACCCTCAGTTGAGTTTCGACTGGGGGCCAGGACCCATCACGAATTACGGTCGCGACTACATCAGCATCCGCTGGTTCGGCAAGCTCGCCGTGCCGTACACAGACACCTACGTGCTGTACGTTGTCTCCAGTGAAGGAGTGCGGCTCTGGCTCGACCACGAGCTGCGTGTGGATACCTGGGAAGACGCGGAAGGCAGCGAAGGAACCAACGAGAACTTCCACGTGACGCTGAAAGCTGACACGTTCTACGACCTCCGCATCGAGTACCACGAGGAGACGGGAGCCGCATCCTTCCAATTGTCCTGGAGCTCGTCGTATCTGTCGATGGAGACTGTGCCCAGCACTGCGTTGTTCCATGGAGAACACATCGCCGGTAGTCCCTTCCCCATCTCGGTGGCTCCAGGGGCGACGGACTTCCCGTATACTACGGCGTTCGGTGAAGGTCTCACGACGGCCACAACCGGAGTGACTGCGGAGTTCACGATCCAAGCCAAGGACCAGAACGGCAACAACAAGACCTTGGACGGAGACTCCTTCGACGTCGTTATAGCGGGGATATCGAATGGCATCCGGCTGGCGCCGTTTGAAGAGCCCAAGTACGTGGGACAAGGCCAGTACCTCGTCAAGTACCTGCCCTCGGTTAGCGGAGTGTACACACTCGCTATACAGACGGTGAATGGCGTGGATATCTACTGCGGCCTTGGGAAACTGCTCAAGTGCAGCCCCTTTGCCCTCACAGTGTCGCCAGGGCCAACGACCCCGCACACTAGTCAAGCCTTGGGCAACGCTGCTGCCACAGATTATGGAGTACTCGACGGTCTGATTGAAGCGGTGGCTGGACTGGTCTCCAATTTCACGATCCAGGCGCGAGATACTTATGCGAACACTGCCAATAGCCGTGTGCTCGACCTCTTCGAGACCAAGATGGTGCTGCAATCGGATTCCTCCGTGCAGTATCGCAGCAGCGTCCTCTCTCCGGAGTCGTCGGGTGTATACTTCGTCCAGTACGCTATACCTCGAGCAGGTGCATACAAGTTGCAGTCGTACTTGAACGGCGCACCGATCCTCATGTGTCCAGGCGGCGTAACCTGCCAGACACTGGGGGTCCCAGCACTGCTTACTGTGGTCCACACTGATCTCCATGGCCCCAGTTGTACTGTTGCAAGCATGCTGTCTACCGCCACAAGCGGCCACGAAACGTCCTTCCTCGTCTACGCACGCGACACCTTCGGCAATCTACGGAGAGGCGACCGCACGACGCACTCGCTCTCCACAGGCGACGGCAAGTCGGATGCCTTCCTCGTGACGTTGAGTGGCCAACAGGAGACGTTCCGCACGTCCAGTGCTGTGCAAACCCTCACGAGCATCGACCGCACGGGGAGCGGGTACTTCAAACTCACCTTCGGCAGCTTCCGGACTCCGCTTTGTTCGATCTGTGTGACCGATCTAACAGGGGACGCACTAGCGGTCAGTACGAACCTCGTGGGTCTGCTGCTGCCAGGAACCAAGTTCGTGGTGCAGGAATGCGTGTTTACAGCGGTTACAGTGACCGCCTCGACGGTCACAGTGGCCACCAATCACGGCTGTGCCGCCTTCCTTGCCAAGCAGTTCGCTCTCCAAGTCGCGGACGCGTCAACCGGAGGCTCAGGAGCCTTGACGCCGTTGATTCGAAGCGATGTGAGCGCGTCAGGACTGCGGACGATCCTTCAAGACCTATACGAAGGCGCTGATGTAGCAGTGACCCGGGTGAATAGTGGCCTCGGGTACCAATGGCGAGTGACCTTCCTGTCGCATTTGCTGCAATGGAGTGATGCTCATCTAGCTGTGGAGTATCCGAGTGGATTCACAGGCAGTTTGTACGCCACGCCGTTGGCTGTGGCGTATACAGCGACGGCAGGTGTATACCCTGTATACTATACGCCGCATTACGCTGGCAGCTACTCGGTGGCGATCACGACGTGGGACACGAGTACCCACGTTCAAGGCAGTCCATTTAATCTCGAGGTACTTGATGACATCACGGATGGCTTAAGTGCTCTGGCAGCTACGGGGGATTGGCGCGTGGAGAACTTCAGTGCTGCTGCTCAAGCGATGGTGCTCGAGGCTGGAGAGCCGCTGCAGTTCCAAGTCCAGCTCAAGGACACGCGGCGACTCGAGCAACAGGCCATCCGACTGCGAGCCGTAGTGCTGGCACAGCAGAACGCGGTGCAAAGAGTGCAGGTCACTGCCAGTCCGTTCACCTTGAGCTTCAGGGGCTCGCCGACCGTGTCTGTAACCTCCGGCACTTCGTTCGCAACCCTCAAGATGACGCTCGAGGGCCTCACAACAGTTTCCAGCAGTGGCATCACAGTAACTCCCGAGACTGCCAGCGACATGACAGTGACGTTGAGTCACGCGTTCCTGGTCACGTTCACGAAAGAAACAGGCAGTTTGCCGCTGATGATTCCGAACGCGGGGGCTACCGTAACCCTCGTAACCAGTGGTGTAACCCCTTTTCGACAGGAAGTCCAGACGCTCAAGTGTACGTCGTCAGTCGCTCTGGCTCCCTCTGTGCTCTTCACAGTGTCCTTCGGTACTCAGCAGGTCACTGTCGCGTCTGATGAAACGCTTGTGAATTTGGCAACGAAGCTGACGGCGCTCGTCGGGGGCTCGACGGTCTCCGTGAGCTCGGAGGTCGCAGCTCAACTGACAGTGTGCGCCCAAACTTCAGCCGCGCGGTTGTTGATTCAGTTTGACGCCTTGCTTGGAGACGTAGCAGCTCTGACGTACTCAACGCCTAGCGGATCGCCGTTGGTGCTGGTCAGCGAAGCCGACAACGATAACTCGGTGAGTGGCGTGTACCCGGCCTGGGGGAGTTTCCAGCTCGCATTTCCAGATAGTGACGAGGCGACAGTTGCTATCCCGTTCGACGCTTCAAGTTCTGTCGTTGAGACGGCGCTGGAAGCACTGACTCTCGTGGACCAGGTCATTGTGACGCGCGACTGGTTCGACATCACCACCGAGTCGGCTGGTGCTGAGCTGGTTACGCTGGCGCAATGGACGGTTACGTTCGTGGGACACTCGGGCAACGTACCGGAGCTCATACCCGACAGTTCAGGGGTTCATATGCATGATGATGGACAGCGACGACCGTTCGTGGAGACCATGGAGCTCGTACGCGGCTCGGTAGGCAACAACCGCTCGGTCTCGACCACGACGGACATTGCAGTGGCTTTGACCACGACATTGGAGCAACCGGGCGTACAGGAGACACAAACGCTCTTGTGTATTGGAGATCAGGCCTTCACGCTTTCATACAGCGGTCACGACGCTGTTATCCAGCCGGACATGTCGCTCAGTGAACTGGAGACGCAGCTGAATGTCCTGGGCGCCGGTGTCCGGGTCCACGCGGTCCTGGATGAAGACGGCGTGCGTCATTCGGCGGCCGCGCTTTCGACAGCGCTAGTGTTTGTCCCAGTGTGTAGTGTGGCAAGCCCTCACGCCATCGACATCGTGTTCAATACGCCTGTAGATGTGCCTCTCCTAGCCTGGAGTTCGACCAGCAACGACGTGTATTTGACAGAAGCGGTGAAAGGTGTGACACCCAGTGAAGTGAGCATTGCGATCGCCAACATGGAGATCCAGACGCTGGTGTGCCAAGTCACCGTCGCCGAAGCCACTTCGGCCTCCTTCGATCTCTCATTCGCTGGCCAACGTATCACCGTAGGCGCCACTACGCTGAAAGTGGCACTGCAGACCCAGCTCAACAGTCTCCAGACCGTGATCGATGCTGGAGGAGTGGACGTCTCGAGTACCCAGGCTGCGGTGTGTTCCACTTTGGCGCCTAGTCCAGTGGTTCTCAGTTTCCGAAACGTGGGGGATCAGCCACTGTTCGTCATCTCTCAACGACGCAATGGGATCCTTCAGGCGCATGTGACGGAGACCACGAAAGGCCTGGATGCTCTGGTGTTCGATGGCTCGAGAATGGGACTCTTCAATGTGACCACTACCCCTATAGTCCGTGGTACCTACACTCTATCTGTAAAGGTGTTGAACCAGCTGGCCTTCTTCCCACCAACTCTCCAAGTGCTGCCGACGTTAGCTAGTGGAGCGACGAGTACCCACACTGCCCCAGCGGTGGCTACACAGGGGGTTACTCAGAGATTTACCATTCAAGCCATGGACAGGTTCAACAACCCGCTGGAGTCGAGTACAGAGCTGGGTCCAGCAGCCTTTGTGCCTCAACTTACCGGCCCCAGCGTCGGTGGATTGAGTAAGACTGAAGGTGAAGCGTACCCCGTCGCGATCGATGAGGCCCAGCCGAACACGAACGGCGTCTTCTCATTGAGTTTTTTGCCTCAACGAGCAGGTTTGTACACGCTTTCAGTGTTCCGACGGCAGGCGGGAGGCCTCTGGGCCACGTACTTCCGCACTGTGGACTTCTCGGATAACTATGCAAGTCGGCAGGACGCTGCTGTTGCCTTCCAATGGGGGGAGACGTCGCCTTTGGGTGACCCGTTTCCGAACAAGTACTACTCGGTGCAATGGGAAGGCGAGCTGCGAGCCGTCGTCTCCGGACCACACGTGTTTATGCTTCGAGCAGATGACGCCGTGATGCTGATGGTGGACGGTCAAGTACTTCTCGACCTCTTCTCGTCTCCAGTCATGTCGTTTTCGACTGTCAAGGCTGAGGCCAAACCCATCGAGCTGCGGCAAGGCCAGTTCTACAAGCTGGAGATCAGATACCGCACGAGGGACGCGCAGTCCTTCATCAACCTGGAGTGGACTTGCGAAGTCGGAGGTCTGACACGAACGAAGGTGCCATCTGAAGCACTCTTCACGTCCACCGCTCTGACCAACACGCCCTCCAGTATCCAGGTGTACCCAGGGGTACTCGACGTAACCCAAGTGCTCAACTCCTTCGATAATTTTGTAGAAAACCGCTCAAGCAACACCCCAATTGAGACGAAGGCGCTTGAGCCACTCACGTTTGAGTTGGAAGCTCGAGACGCCTTTGGGAACCGGCGATTCCAGAGTGGCAGCGACCAGTTCGAGGTCTCGATGGTCGGCGTGGGTGGCTGGGCACTCAGTGGCCGGACCAACGACGTCACTTCCGACTCACCGATTCAGTTGGACCCGACGTACGTGTGCACGGCTTGTGCCGTCCGTTTCGTGGCGGACACAGGTGTATTGGCGCACACAGGCATATTGACGCTGAATGCCGATGTCGCTAGCCGTCTCGAAGCAGGAGTGCGGTTCCGAGTACTCGACGCCAATAGCGGCACGTTGGCCCGTCGTCGAGACTGTCTGTTCGTGAGTCAAGGAGTCCCTGGACCTTTCATTGGCAGTGCTGCGACCGTGGCGGTCGAGTCCGTGAATGGATGCGACGACTTCTCCAATTCCCAGTTCGATATCTCAGCGGTAGCGCCGACCGACTGGAGCTACCTCGGCACATGCTCCGTGGTCTCCGAGTCGACGTCGCTCACTGCTTGTAGCAGTGACTTCCCCTTGGAGCGAGGAGACCTGATCACCGTTGGTCGTGAAGCCCATCGTGTGCACTACACCTCAGGCCTCTTTGATGCTGCCAATTTACCACTGAGCTCGGGGTACCGAGGGGAATCAAGCGACTTTGTGCCTGTGTTTAAGGTCGGAGCGACTACCGGACGTCACACTGTGGCCATCATGCCGTACGTGAAAGGCATCTACCAACTGAGCGTTCGTGTGCCTGCTGTTGACGCGGTGATGGCCGTCATCACCCACGCAGACTCGACGCTAGGCGGCTCCTTCAAGCTGCTGGTAGCAGGCACGGCGACTGGGACACTAAGCTACAATGCGTTGGCGTCTGTGGTCCAGTTTGCGTTGGAGAACCTCCCGGCGGTCGGGGTGGGGAACGTTGCAGTCACGGCCTTGTGTGTGAATTCCGACGCTTCGCAAGGTTGTCGATGGGTCATAGCGTTCAGCCATGTCATCGAGCAGGCAGCGCTGAGTCTCGCGGCGTCGTACGACGGCGTGCTTACGGGCAATAACGCTCGAGTTACAGTGCAAACGTTGACAGCACCGAGGTCAGCACAGATGGTTCAAGGCTTCCCCAAGCAAGTGCAAGTGACTCCCGGCTCTATCAATCCGAGCGTGAGCACCGCCTTTGGTCGTGGGCTGTACGCTTCCACGGCAGGTGAGCTTGCATCGTTTTTCGTTCAGATGAAAGACACACATGGCAACAACCAGGAGAGCGACGACGGTGCTCTGCAGATACAGATCTTCCCCTCAGGCTCGACGTTCACCTCTTCGCAGACCGTCAACGTCTCGCAAGTCGCGTATATCTCCGAGGGACTGTACGAAATCGTGTATACACCTGTCCTTTCTGGTCGACACACAGTGGTGGTGACTGCCCAGACTGCTCCGGAAGTGCACGTCGTCTCTTCAGCCTTCACACAGTCAGGCACTGCGAGTGAACCACAGCGAGGCGGCACCTTCGCCTTGCGGTTGCTGGGTCAGACCACTGGAGCCCTCGCCTTCGACGCCAATGCCTCGGAGGTCCAGCAAGCGCTGTTAAACCTGCCAGTGTTTAAGGAACTGGCATCGAACACCAGCCAGTTGACGATGATCGACGTGGCTCGAGCGACCAACAACGCGTTCGGCTTTGAGTACAGCATCACGTACACTCGTTTGCCTGCCCAGATGGAGCTGGAGCTGGTCGAGGTCGTGAACAGTTTGTATAGTAGCGGTGCTGGCGGCGCCACAATGACTGCCACTCTGCAGAACCCACAGCAACGGGAACACATCAAGACGTCGACGTCACTCGGCACGCCGATCGTCAACGAGAAGCAGGTCGTCCGTGTGGAAGCGACGGGAACGGCACTGACCAGCGGGTTTTTTCAGCTCACGTTCAACGGTCAGACCACGGATTTGATCCCGTTCAATGCCCAGGCCTCTGCCCTTGAGTCAGCGCTGAACCGATTGCCATCTATCGGCCAAGGCGGTGTGAGCGTTAGCTTGACAAGCGGCACGCTGTACTACGAGTGGATCGTCACCTTCGTAGGCGCAACTGCAGGCCAAGCACAGACGGCAGCCTGGAATTCAGCGCGGTATGCACCTGGACGATTGATCCAGCACGCGGCTCTGATTGGGAACTTGCCTTCGCTCCAAGCTGTGACTCCGAACTCTCTTGTCGGCGGCTTGACTAGAGCGGTATTGGTCTACGATTCCGGCGCGGCGTCAGTCAATTACGTATCGGTGAATGGCGTGAGTCCGTTTGCTACCGTCGTAGCTCATGGAGCTCTCGTCCCGGAGAAGTGCACGGCTGTGGACGACAGCACGCCTTTCTGGCCTGGCTCGACGAACGTGGTAGGCCTTGCGGGCCTCCATTCAGGCACGTTCCACTCGCGCTCGCGCTTCTTAATCGAGACGCGGGACGTGAATGGCAATCTGCTGGACGGCACAGGCGGAGGCTTGACCGGTGCACCTCAAGAGGAAGTGCAGATCATTGAGACGGGGAGCTCAGCTGGACCTACGAGTAGACTGACTGGGACGTTCGTCTTGGCGTTGGGGGGCCAAAAGACCGCGCCGATCCCGGCCAACGCCGGCATTCACGACGTGGCAGCTGCCCTCGAAGCGCTGAATGTGCTCAGCGGAGCTGTTACAGTGACTACTCCGGATGTCCAGACGGAGGTACTGACTGGCACCGTCGGAACCAGCAAGTCCTCGAACATCCTGACGACTTCAGTGGACTTGTCGACCTCGGACTTCACGGCGAATGACTGGATCCGCGTGGGCTCGACCTCTGGCCCTGTGTTTGTGATCACTGCCCTTACAGCCTCAAGCATCACTCTGTCCTCAGTGTTTCAGGAGGCTTCGAGTACTGGCGTCAAGGTTTTCAAGCAGAAGTATCCAGGCGCAGGCTTCACCTACCGAGTGCGCTTCGCCTCGGAGCTGGACGATCTACCAGCTCTGACTGTTGACGCTTCGAAAGTGAGTGGTGGTCTTGGGACAGCGAAGGTCACGGCGTGTGACTACCTGCGTACGCAACAGGTGCAGAGCACCGCTGCCTCGCAGCTCGGTGGGACGTTCTCACTGTCCTTTCGAGGTAGTTCGACACCTATGATGCTATGGAACGTGAATGCCGCAACTCTAATTGACGCATTGGAGGCGCTGGATGGGATCCACTCGGTGAGTGTGAGTGCCGGCGCAGCAGGAAGCAGTGTTGCCTTCACGTGGCTAATAACGTTGGTGTCTACCGAGCTACAAGACGATCAAGACCTCGAGTTGCTCTATGCGGAAGGCTACCTATTACTCGGACAGCAGGCGCGGATTGACGTCACGCCTGTATGTCCAGCTACAACCACGGTGGAAGGTATTAATGTGAGTTCTCAGAGCGGCCAGGAAGGCCACTCCTTCATGCCTGTACTACGCGGTGCTTCGACTGTCGTGGCTGACGTCCGGTACTTAACTGGAGCTACGTACGAAGCCATCTACGACACGCCACGGGAGGCCACGTACTCCCTCGATGTGCGGTATGTGGAGCCGCGTGGGCTGTTGGGCAGCTACTTTGACAATCGGTGGCTGTATGGAGCGCCAGCTCTCGAACGCGTGGATAGGCAGATCGACTTTGCGTGGCAAGATGACCGCATCACCCCCACCAGTCGAGAACACGTGAGTGTGCGGTGGCAAGGCTACCTCAAGCCTGCGTTCAGTGAGGAGTATGTGTTTTCGGTGAGGGTGAACGACGGCGCAAGGCTGTGGGTGGAGAATCAACTGGTGATCGACCAGTATGACTACGACGTCGAGGCTTCCGGTGCCTCTGGAGCGGTGGAGTTCCGGGCGAATGCATCTGTAACTCTGGTGAAGGACCGACTCACGGAGATGACACTGGAGTACCGTGAGAATGCCGGCATCGCCTCCATTTCTCTACAATGGGAGTCGCATACCCAACCCAAGCGTGTGGTGCCCAGTTCAAGGCTTTTTCATCGGTCGGATGCCATCTTTGCCAGCCCTTTTGCCGTACGAACGCATGGCTCGAAGCCGTCGCGACCCACGAACGCCAGTTTGAATATCGCTGCTGCTGACGCACTCACTCTGAGTTTCTACGCGCCGGAAGACGACGGGGGGGCACCAGTGGACGGGTATCAAGTCGAATGGTGGACCTACCAAGCCTACGGTCCATTGGAGATTCAAGTCGTGAAGATCGCGCTCACCAACACTAATGGCACCTTCACTTTGAAGCTGGCGAACGGGCAAATCACCGGTCCATTGGCTGCGACGGCGCTGTATTCGGAGGTGGAAGCGGCTCTCGAGGCGTTGAAGGACGCAGGAGACGTCACCGTCACTTCGTCACTCTCCCCGACCTCTCAAGACTACAGGATCACGTTCACTTCGAGGGTCACGGCTGTGCCACTTCTCCAAGTGGATACCTCACTGCTCATCGGCACTCAATCTGCTGTTGTATGTGCTAAAGGCGCAATCGTTCCATTGGCAGGAGGGTTACAATGTGCTGCGTCTGAAAGCGTAACCGGTTTGGTTACACTACTGGGTTCCTCAAATCAGGTGTCGCTGGGCCTGGCAAAGCGTGGCGACCCATACACCTTCCAAATCACTGGACTCAATCAACTGGCATCAACCGATACACCCAGTTCGCCTGGAGAAGTGGGTGGGGCTGCAGCTCCAGGGTACGAAGTGCGAGTCTCGGCTCACAATTCCGCAGGCTACGGACTACCCAGTGCGACTGTAGCACTCAAACCCATGGCAGTCCCTGCTTCTCCAAAGAACGCGGAGCTCCGTCTCGTGGCTGGATCGTCCTCGAGTCTACGACTCTGGTGGGATGCCCCCGCAACGGACAATGCGGCAATCATTACGTACTACGTAGTGGAGTGGCGCCGCTTTGACGGACAGTTCACCGATGGCAACAGCTTCCGTGAAAGTCCGGGTTTCTTCCGTACTGCTCGCCCTCCGAATTCGAGATTCAAGTACACGGTGACTGGTTTGACCCCTGGCTCCGCTTACGTCGTACAGGTTCGGGCCGAGAACATCATGGGGGTTGGGTCGATTGGCCTCTCGGTGCCGACCTTCGAGGTCCCACGGAGCAAGGCGGCGCCGCTGCCTGAAGGCACGGGGGGTGGCGTGGCTCTGAGTGTTCGGCCGGCATCCTCTTCGACCTCCACAGCCGCCTCCTGCTCGACATTGCAGCTATCGTGGCTCGCTGTTGCGCCTGCTGACGCGCATGGTGCGGACGTAACCAGCTACGTGGTGGATTGGTTTCAACCGCAGGGTCCAGACACGGCGCCATTCGAGGTGCAAGTGATCCAGATCTACGGCCAGGATGCTACTGACGTGGTCTCAGGCACCTTTCGGGTGCTGTACAGTGATTCACAGACCGAGCCACTGCCTGTAGACGTCAGCGAAGCCGAACTTCAGGACAGTCTGGAAGCTCTCCCGACGCTGCGGGATGTTCAAGTGGAGCGATCAGTCGTTGCAGCTCGAAGTGGATACGAATGGACCGTGACCTTCTTGTCTGAAGCCCCTGCTGTATTGGGGAAGACATTGACTATCGATTCGACGGATCTGAGTGCTGCAACGGCACTCGATGTGGACGTTGGCGTGTGGCTGGATACGGCACATGTTGGCAGTGCGGCTGTGACTGTCGCAGCAGTTGCAGGCAATACCCAGGTAACCAGCACTGATGCCGGCGCCGCGACGGCTCAGATCGACATGTACCTCGCTGTCTCACATCCTGGCGGAGTCTCCGGTGTCTGGCGGGTCGTAGGTGTCAGCGTTCTCACTGGAACGACTACGATCACGCTTGCGACAGCCTTCCCAGGTGTCAGTAGGAGTTACGCTGCCAGACTCGGCTGGACGGTTCCAGGAGCGCTGCCGACTGATTACCATTCGCTTGTGGTGCCTGTCAATTCGGTCAGTACATCTGTGAACGCCACACAGCAGCCGTACACGCTTACGCTGGAGTTGCTTCCGTCAGGCGTCGCGTATTCGGCTCGAGTTAGTGCTTGCAACTCTCTCGGCTGCAATGCGCCGACGTTGGCGACGCCGTTGGCATTAGCAGCCCCCAAACAAAAGCCCACAGCACCACGTGAAGTCGCACTCTTTGCAGATGGCGGATCGACTCTACGAGTGCGTTGGCGCCATCCAGCGAGTGACGGAGGCGATGCCATCACGCACTACCGTCTGGAATGGGATCCGAAACCCACCTTCGACTCTGGCGACGGGTCAAGCAGCAGTTCAATGGGTTACGAGCGGAAACCCGTGGGGAATCTGGGTGTGGATTGCCTCTTGACGCCGTGTGAAGCTGTCATTGGCTCGTTATTACGTGGCACAGCCTACTACGTCCGCATCTACGCTTACAATTCCTTCGGCTACTCACTGGGAGCAGGACTTCCCATAGCGCCAGGCTTCGGCGTGCCCAAGACGCTATCAGCGCCGCCATCTTGCGTGCTGCTGGAGCCCACGACTGCCGCGAAAGGACGTAGTCTGGTCGCAAGGTTCAACACGTCAAGCTCAAGCTTCGACAACGGTGGGGCCGACGTGACTCAGTACCAAATCGAGTGGGACGCTATGGATCTCGAAGCGGTGCTACCTAGCGTCGTAGCTTACGCGGCTAGCGGTCTCTCAGCCTCGGAGATCTCGGACGCATTGATTGGTGACGTGCTCTTCGCAGACGCCACGACGCAGTTGCTGCTGCTGTCTGCTGACGCGTACGACGTTCGTGGCTCCTTCCGTCTGGCCTTCCTGGACGCAGTGACAGTCGAGCCGTTGCCCTGGGACGTCACCGCTGAAGCTCTGACCGACGCCCTTGAAGCGCTGCCTACCGTTGGACGAGTGCAAGTGCGTCGAGTCTACGCTGGCCATGGCTTCGCGTGGTTCGTGCGGTTCTTGACGGCTCCGTTACGAGCGGAGACCTTTGTAGGTAGCAACGGCGTTGTTGGAGACCTGCCACTGCTCCAAGTCTCGCTGGATAACAGCCAGCTACTGGCAGCGTTCAGTTCCTCTCAAACAGCGTCAGCCGCTACCTCGTTGACTGGCACAGGAGCCCAGCTAGACTCTGCGACGTTGATCCGAGCCTTCAACGGCTTCGAACAGCAGGTGGTGGGGGTCACCACGACCGCAGGAGACCTCGGTGGGTCCTTTCAACTCGTCTACGATCAGCAGCAGAGTGTGCAATTGCCAGCCAATGCGAGCGCCTCAGCTGTACAACGTGCGCTGTCGCAACTCGAAGGAGCGGCGACGTCTGTTGGTGACATTCGAGTTTATAAGCGGGAGAGTGCTACACCCGTGGGCTTCTACTATACGGTTGTGTACCTCTCGCGACTCGGCCCCAACCGTCCTCTCGTTGACTGCCTGGGTTCAGAGCTCACAAGTTCGTCAGCAAGTGCTTCTCTCTCCTGTGAGACTACTCGGGTCCGAGGTGGTGGCCTTCCTAGCATGCGCAGTGACCTGTACGGCGTGGCCATCGTGGATAAACCCGATGTGCTAGTTGATGGCGACGACATGGCGAGGTTTGAGGTGCCCGGACTGTTGCCAGGCGTGAGTTACCACGTCCGCGTGTCAGCTTGGAATGGAGTGGGAAACAGCTTCGGAGAGACGCGGGCGTCGACTCCAGCTCGAGTGGTCGCCCAGTCCGTACCGGATGCTCCTCGAGACGTCACAGTGGAGTCGCTGTCCTCTTCGGAGCTGTTGGTTTCGTGGACTCAACCGCTCAATACAGGCGGCTCCTCTATCACCAAGTATGCTGTCCAAGTGGCAGAACGTCGCGGGATCTCGGAGCAGCAGCTTCTCAAGGCAGACAGCTCTCTGGGGGACCTAACGAGACGTCGACTTGTGCTGAATCTCCGTCTGGGAGACCAGGAAGCGACTGCGGTTGTGGCGGGTGATGTGTCGAGTGCTGAGCTGCGGTCCGCTTTAGTCACCGCATTGAACCTTCCGGATGCGGTGGCCAGTGTGAGTCGGAGAAGTGTCGGGCTCTTCGATGGCTACGGCTACGAGTGGGTCGTCACATTCAGCGCGTCGCTAGGCAACGTGCCGCTCCTTGAGGTCACTGAAGTGAATACTGATGATACCTCGATCTCCCCTGAAGTCGTGACGGCGTTGACTCTATCGGTGGAGGAGCAGGTGCAAGGCAGCGTGGACGGCGGCAGTATGACTTCTTCCTCCGTCTTCACAGTGACAGTGACAGCTCAGCACGAGGTGCAACGCGTATCGATCTACAGCGCAGGGCCTGTGGATCTGGGCGGCTCGGTGCTTCTCAGTGTCGGGGGCGAGTCGACGCCTCCAATTCCAGTGGATGCCACGGCCCAAGACGTTCGGGTGGCGCTCGAGGGCCTCTCCACAGTGGGGGAAGTGCTTGTGGACGTCCAGAGCGATGTGACGGAGCGGACGACGTTGCCAGCGAGACGTTACGGTGTGCAATGGGATGTGACATTCGTCAGTACATTTGCTGATCTACCACTGATTCAAGTCAGCACGGACTCCACCCTCCCGTTCAGGTCGAGTGCTTGTGGAGGGACCCTCTCGGGACTCTCGCCATGCGTAGAAGTCCTTGAGCTCCTGCAGGGCGGACAACCGTTACAGACAACACTGAGCGGCCTGAGCAATGCAACGAACTACATCGTTCGGGTCTCGGCAGCCAACCAGCAGTTCTCAAGTGACTATGTCACTGTTCCGGGGGCTTTCCAACCGACAGCGCAGCCTCCGAGTGAAGTCCAAGCTGCGCAGGCCTCTCCACTAGCAGTGAACGCCATTGCAGTCACTTGGAGCCTCCCACTCTTCAATGGAGGCGCTCGAATCGTCCACTATAAGGTGCAATGGGACGTGAGTGCCAATTTCGACCAATGGAGCGCGTTTTCCGGCTCGGAGGTGGTGGCAGCCAGCGGTTCTGCTACAGACTTCGAGTATACGATCACCGGACTGAACGCTGCCCACTCATACTTTGTGAGCGTGGTGGCGTACAACTCGCGTGGCTATGGTGTCCCGGCGATCGCGGAGCCTGTGGACGTCCACGAACGAGTCGTCCAGCTTGTGATCGAGAGCAACACACTAGCTGAATCAGTTTTGAAGGGGGACACACTGACGTTAGCCTTCTTCAACTTCCCGACGGAAGTGACGACGGCGATTCCCGTGCTTGCCAGTGCGTCCGAGGTGCAGAGCGCGCTCCAACGACTGCCAGTTGTGGGTGTCGTCTCTGTCTCGCGTTCGGACTACTCGCAAGGTCCGACAGCGACTCCATATGATGACAGTGGGGTAGCGACGGCCAAGGACTTTCTTCTGGTTTGGATGATCACATTCCGAACGGCGTCGGTCGACGGTGTCTCGCCCAATGCTCTGGGTGCTCTCACTTCTCAATACTCTGGCCCCTGCGATGTGATCATCTCGGACGTTGTAGCACAAGTGGATGAAGACTCGAAGGCCATCCAGCCACGTGCCATGGCTGCCGTAAGTCCTCAGGACGTCCAGGTCTCCGCCGTGGATGTAGAATCCCTGGGGGTGAGTTGGAAACCGTCGCGTTCGCCTGATACGACCAAGTACCTCGTGGAATGGAGCGCGTCCCCCGACTTCGCGGAGAGTCGAGCCAGCAACAACATATTGTATGCCGTGGCTTCGGTTCATTCTCAGGTGGTGAATGCAGCTCTTGTGACTGCCGACGGTCGAGTGGCTTACACTATCAACGGGCTCCCTGCCAACACGAAGCAGTTCGTGCGTGTCTCAGCCTTCAACGGGAACTACGGCTCGCCTGTGCTGGCTCAGATCGTGACGGTGAGTTCGCCAACTACCTCGGGAGAGCTGGCGATCGTCACCATCTGGCCAGACGTCGAGAGTCTCGCGCCACAAGCTCAACTTCCCTATCGTCCGACGACGGTGACGATGCAAGTGAGTTCGATGGACCAGCCGACACAACTCGAAGTGCGGTTCACCGATCCGACGACGGATGCCCTGGGCTTCCAGGCAGGAGATGGTGGGGCACGCATCAGCTACTACCGCATCAGCTGGTGGGACCCTTCAGAAGCCTCCACTGCCTCCGCAACTCAGAGCTATGACACGCGAATGGTTACAAAGTTGGGAGATCCACTGGTCTGTAGCCCCTCAGCCTGTATGTTCCCGCTAGGCGCCGAAGTACAGACACTGGCGCTAGCGCCCGATGTGGCGGCAGGCGGATCCTTCCGCTTAGTCCTCGCGACGACGTCGTACCCCCGAGAGCTCTGTCCAAACTGTGTGCTGGGGGTGACGACTCCAAGTGGTGGCATCGGGTCGGTCGACTACTCTAGTTCGACGTTTGAACTTCAGTCGGAGCTGGGGACCAACGCGCGCTTCGTGGTGGATGCCGACGGCGCAGCTTGTGTCTTCCAAGTGGCAGGAGTGGCTTCTCTACTGCCCAACAAACTGCCTGTGCGGTTCCTGGGGGCTGCGAATGGTGCGACGACGTGTTCACTGCCTTTGGGGACGTTCTCCGTCCATATTCAACCCACAACAGCAATTTGTGTACCGGTTTCCAGCTCAGCAGACGACCTGTCCTCCGCTGTATCGCCGCTACTGGATGGTGACAAAGTGGTGGCCTCCGTTGAGACGGAAATCGGAGGCCTCCGTCGCTTCCGAGTCACGTTCACGGGCTCGAGCGACTCTGGAGCCTCTGGTGATGCGACCAAACCCCATCTAGCAGACGTCGCACAGCTTGAAGTAGTGGCTTTGGACGGCACAGCAGGCTGTACGGACGTCGCGGGGAATGTATGGACCAGCACGGAGCTGAATGGAGGCGTGTTGACTCCAGGCGTGGCTTATGCCGTTCAAGTCGCGGCAATCAACTCCGTGGGGTTGGGGGCTCCATTGCGTGCCTCTGCGCTCTGTCATGATATGCCATGCGCCTCTGGAAGCACAGTATTGGTGCCTGCAGCGCCGCCTCTAGTGCCGTTGGACGTTACAGTCGCCAGCAATCGAGCCGATCGAACGGCCCTCGATGTGGTTTGGACGGCGCCAGCTGAGACCAACGGCATGGCTGTGACCCGCTACCTCGTGGAGTTCTCGACAGCAGCGTTCGGCACGCAGCCATCGATCTGTAGTGGCTGCGTCGTAGCGTTAACCGCTGGTGCAGCTGCATCGCCGACGCTGATGCTCAATGGCAACATCAATCTATCTCCTGGGCAACTCGTGGTGCTCAGTAGCATCACACCCAGCTGTCTACTGGAAGTGAGTGACGATCCGACGACCTTCAAGGCCATTGCCTGGACTGGGACGAAGGTTGTGTACAATCTGCAGCCTCAGAACGGCTGCGACGCCTTCAGTTCCGCGACCGGCAACTTGGATTCGCTCTTGGATCTGAGCACGGGAGGCTATATTGCCGTGATACCGAGCGCCATTAGAACGCAGCAAGAGTCGACAAAGCTCAGTGGACTCACGGCCAACACGGAGTACACGGTGCGAGTCCGTGCGCAGAACGCCGAGGGCTTTGGAGCCGCGCAGATTGCGACGCCCGTGTGTGAGTCTGGCCTGGAAGCGTGCGATGAGCTGAGTACAGCAGTCACGCGGCAGTTGCCAGCGGCGCCTGTGCTGACGGTCCCGACGCAGCTTCTGGGCACTGGGGTGTCCGGTGCGACGGCTAATGCTCTCGGCTTCACGAAGGACACACTGACCGTCGCGTTCAGTGACCCGAACAGTTGGTCGGGGCTTGAACGCGTCGACTGGTTCCGCGTCGAATGGGACGAGACCGCCGACTTCTCGTCGCCCAGCACGCAAACGGTGCCGCTTGTGACTCCCTCCGCAGTGACTCTTCCGTCGCTCTGGCTCACCCGCCAGCTCTGCGCAAGCTGCGTGACGACGTTAGGCAGCAATGTATTGACCGTAGGTGGGTCTCTAGGCCTGGCGGTTGACGACTGGATCACAGTTGGTGCTGGCTCGCTGTCCTGCCAATTGCAGGTGGCAGATCCTGCGCTTTCGGCGACGACGATAGCTGTGGAGGCAAGCCACGGATGCTCCGATTTCTCGTCGAAGACGCTGGCGCTGGATCTGCGTGAAACCTACGAGTATCAACTGACTACGGGACTCGCTATGGGAGCTACGACTCACGTTCGGGTGACGGCTCACAACTCGTTGGGCTACGGAGTACCTAGCGACATTCTGGCGGTGGCCCCGATGGTTTCCAGCGACCCACCGCCTTCTCCATACGTCGCTCTGACTACGTTGACTCCAGAGGATGAATTGGATCCAGAGACCCGCGTGACGTCGCTGCGTGTGCTCTTCCTCCCGCCGATCGTGGCGCTCCCGACGGACGAGAACGGCGATGGAGGCTCCCCTGTAACCAAGTACCTAGTCGAATGGATCGACACCTCCGAGTTCTCAGATTTGACACCGCAAATTCAGATCATCAGCACGGCCTCGACGTCCACGGGCGTCGTCTCAGGCTCCTTCCGCCTCACTCTGGACACCTCCGGGTGTGGGTCTTGCCAGATTCAAGGTGTCTACGGTACTTCAGCATTGAGTGCGTCCGCCTCACCCGAAGACATGGAGCGGGAGCTCCGCAACCTGCCGAACGTCGGGGACGTAGCAGTCACAGGCGGTGTCTGCGACCTCAAAAATCAATGCGTATGGACAGTCGTGTTCCTCAGTGAACTGGGCGTCGTGCCTGCTTTCACGTACAGCAGTCGACTCTCCGCTGCAGGTGGGACGGCCTCCATCACCGTAGCTTCCTTGCAAACTGGTAGTCTCGGCAGCGCGACGTATTGTCCTTCAACGTCCAACGGGGTGGCTACGAGTGGCCCCACGGCGTGTGGAATAGTCGTCGTGAACCCGGAGACTACACCTGTGCCGTACAAGTACACGATTCGTGGTTTGACACCCGGGACGACGTACTACGTTCGGGTAGCAGCCTTCAATGCACTGGGTTTTGGCCCTCGACGTGTGACGGCGCCGACGTCATTGAGTGTCCCATTCGAAACACCGTCGCAGCCAACATCGCCGTTCAATGTGGAAGCGCCGCCAGTTCTCACGCTCGCAGGACCCACCGCGTTGCTCGTTAGCTTCGCACCTCCCGAGTTTGACGGGGGTACACCTGTTACAAACTATGTCCTCGAATGGGATCCGTCTCCTTCCTTCGACTCGGGAACCAATGGCGATGCCCTCGCTCAAGTGACGTTGGGAGTCGGTTCATTAGAGGCGGCAACGGACGGCGCCTATCGGTACCGCATCGACGGGCTAGTTATTCGGCAGTGGGTATACGTCCGCGTATACGCCGAGAACGGTCAGGTTGGTGCTGGACTACCTGTGCTCACGGAGCCGGCGCGGGAGATGCCAAGGGGTAAACCAGCAGCGCCGTCCTTTGTGACGACAACGAA
The DNA here is from genome assembly GCA_001712635.2 of Nothophytophthora sp. Chile5. NCBI lineage: Eukaryota > Oomycota > Peronosporomycetes > Peronosporales > Peronosporaceae > Nothophytophthora > Nothophytophthora sp. Chile5. The sequence continues at coordinate 25,270 of MBAC02009515.1, forward strand.
CGGTGTCGCAGCTCAACCGCCAGGCTCAGCCTTGCTGGTCTCTTGGCGGGAGCCCGAGGATGCCATCGACGTATTACGTTACGAGGTGGAGTGGTATCGCCAAGCCGCTACGATGCCGCTCTTCGGACTGCCGGTAGTGCAGGTGATTCAGACTACAGGAACCCTCACGGGCGGCTCCTTCTCGTTGGCTTTCGGTGACGGTAGTGAGCGGTACCCATGGCAGTTGTTGCCCGGGTCAGTGAGTGTGGAGACCGGCGACACGTTCCTCCAGACGACCGTTGACCTCACGGGTTTTCTCTCACGTGGCGACGTGGTGTATCTATCAGGCGAAGCGTACTTAGTGGCGGCTTCGGGCGAGTTCTCGGCCTCCCGACTGCCCCTGGCCTCTGCCAACGGCTTTCAAAGCAGCGGCATGCTCGCCAATGCGCTTGGCGCAACGCCACTTGAGTATCCTGGTGACACGCAGTTTGGTGCTCAGCTCTTTGCGCCATGGCGTACGGTTCCTCTGGCGCTAGACGCAACGCCTACCCGCGTCCAGGAGGCTCTGGAACTGCTACCGAGCGTCGGTTTAGTGCGTGTGGAGCGGTTCCAGGTTGATCCCGCAATCAACAACAACTTCAACTGGTTCGTAACCTTCGCCTCACAAGTACCGCGACCTGATGTCGACTTCCCACTGCTCATAGTCAACGATCGCCTGCTCGAAGGCTCGACAAATACCAATGCAGCCGCAAGCACTCAGGTGGACGGCCAAACACCCGAGGCCTTTGGCTTCGCAATCGTCAACATCTCCGCTGGGCCTGGAAATGATGGCGTCCTGACCTACAGCATCCCACGACTTGACACAGGAGCGGCCTACTTTGTGCGTGTGGCAGCAGCCAATGAACGAGGTGTCGGGGCCTTCGCTTCCGCCGGAGACGACGCATATACGTTGATTGGAGTGGCGCCAACGCGTCCTCCTCTGGCGCTAAGCAACGTGGCGGCTCGTGTGCTATCGCCGCAAGTGTTGGAGCTGTCGTTCGACCAGATGGCGACCTCCGGCGGGCTTAAGGTGGACGGATATCGCGTCGAAGTTGCGCTGAGTGCTGCGTTCCCAGCCAATTCGATCGCTCACGACTTGCCGCCCACCACTAAGTACGCTCGTGTCACCACAGCAGCACACACAGGTCCATTCACTGCCGACAGCACGTTCTCGTTAGCTGCCGTGGACTCGCGCTCCTTCCACGGGAAGCTGGTGATTCAAGTGGACGCGTTGGCCTCTGGGTCGGCGCTTGATTCAGGCGCGGCCTTCCTCCTGCGACTGGCGTCTGATGCCTCGCAGGGCTACGGAGATGCTGAGCTGCACGCCACGTTCTCACGAGGAGAGCGTCTACGCATCCGGAACGAGGTGGTAAGTGTGTGCCTGGACGGCAGCGTGGCTTGGCCACTGCGTATTGGCGCCACGAGCGTCAAGAGCGTCGCGTACAACGCCGGTTCGAAGATCATCACGCTCTCTGCTGCCTTCGTTGGCCAGCTAGCGGATGTGGTTGTGCTAGGCACGCAAATTTCCGTAGGTGCGGTCCCCAACTCCGCCGCGACTTGTCGGGCCAGAGTGAAGACGGTCGTGGATTCGTTGCATCTGGAGCTGGATCACGCTTGCGTCGAGCCGGATGCGAAGTTGGGCTCGAGTCTGCCGATCTTCGTGCATCGAGGGCCGGCTGTGTTGCCGCTTTGCGAGTCTGAAGACCCGTGGACGCCACTCAATGCCTCGGCTATCTCTGCCTTGGTGACTAGACTCGATGTCTCGGGCGGTCTCGAGCCGCTGCCGCTTTTCCGAAGTGATACCGCTATAGGTGTGGCCACGGAGCTTGGCGAGACAGGCGCTAGCGACCTCGTGACGCTTGTGCAGCCGCTCGCCATTGACTGCGGCGACTATATTCGTCTGGGTCGAGCAGCCGGTGACGGACCGATAGACAGCGCGCTGGAAGCTGCAGCCACGTTCCGAGTTCGAGGCAAATGTGACGGCGCGACGTGTGATTGCTTGAGACCCGAGGCGAGTTTGCAACTGCAGCTGGGCAGTCTGGACGACCCAACGCAAGCCGTGAGTTTGTCGCCAAGACCGGCACTGGCGCATGGCGACGCCACGAGAGAGATCCAGCGACTCGTGATCACTCTTACTGGCAACAACATTAAGCACAACGAAGGCGGCTTCCGTGTGCAATTCGGCGACGAAGTGAGCTCATTGACGCTCGGGACCGGAGGCGACGGGGGCGGCTCGCTCAACGACGACGTGGGCTGTCTCGTGTGGTCCTCAGGCCCGCTCTCCAGCGACGAAGCGCGTGATATGCTGACACTGGAGCGTGAGCTTGAAGGCTTTGATGCCATTGATGACGTGCGCGTCATGCGGTCGCTAACCGAGACGCCAGGCGTCAGAGCGACGGTCGAGTACACAGTGGAGTTCCTGGGCGCTCAAGGGCGTGGTAAACTGCCAGCTCTACAGATCCACGACCTGGGGACGCATGGCTGCAGTGCCTTCAGTGGCGGCGCAATCAGCGCTTCGTCGGTTGTGCGAGACCAGAACAGTTTTGCCACGATATACCGGGCTCCTACAACCCCCCACGTCCCATTCGACGCGAGTGACGAGGATGTCAAGGCTGCGCTAGAGACGCTGCGTGTCGTCAGCAACGCCGATGTGACTCGACAGGTCAACAAGCACGGGTTCGATTGGCGCGTGACCTTCGTGGCGTTCCCAGCGCCTCCAAGAGAGCTGGAGACATCCGTGTTCCCCACGCTGGCGACCAATGGCTACGCGTTGAGTGCTGTGCAGGCGCCGAGTGTCCGCATCACGCGCTTCCAACGCATCGAGCTCAACACTGCGTCGCTCTCGGGCGCAGGTGGCGGCGTCTCCGTGTATCTACGCGCTCGGGCGCACAACGCCGACGGCTGGGGTGTCGCCGCTGTCCCCACGCCGGCGTCGCTCCAACTGGCGCCGCAACTGCCGGACCCCGTGCGGTTCGCTCGTGCCGACCTGCTGTCTCCCTCGCAAGTACTGGTGCAATGGGACGAGCCGCAACACGACGGCGGCGAGCCCGTGACGGAGTTCCGCGTGGAGTGGTGGGGCGTTGGAAGCAGCGCCAGCGCCGCCAGACCGTTTGCTGAGGTGCACGTGCTAGAAGCGGCGGCGCTGAGTGTTGGAGACGACGTGACCACCCTCACGGTGTCAGCACCGACACTGGGAACCCACACGTTCCTATCCGGAACGTTCCGCGTGGGTTTCGACGGTCAATGGAGTTCTGAGCTGCCGTTTGACGTGTCAGCGACCGACATGCAGGCTGCGATGGTGGCACTGTCGACGATTGAGGACGTGCAAGTGGCGCGAGAGCTCACGGCCTCCGACGGCTTCACGTGGCTCGTGACGTTCCTGCAGCACACGTACAGCGGCGACCAGCAGAAGCGCTGGCGCTCGGCGCTGACCACGCAGCCTCCTTTCGGCTACAAGCTCGAGGTCTCCGGCGTCAATCTGCTGGTTTGTACGACAGCCGACCGATCGATTTGTGTTCCTCACCTTGCGACGGGCGTGGCGGCGCGCGCAGCGGTGGACGTCATGCCGGAGCTGCAGACGCTCGTGTGCGTCACGAACGGCAACGTGCCGCTGACCGTCGCCATGACCTTCAAGCTGCGGCTGCTTGACGTCGAGACGCCCGTTCTCGCTGCCGACGCTGACGCCGATACACTCGCGCAGGCGCTTACGGATCTCGGGGTCTGTGGCTCCGTCCGAGTCCGCTTCCGCGATCCAGCAGCGCAGTCTACGTTATGCTCCGATAGCAGCTCCGCCTTGGGCATGACGCTCGAGTTCACCTCGGCTTCAGGCGATGTCCCGTTGGTCGCGGTCTCGAGTCAGACGGCCGTTACGGTGACCACGCGAGAGCTCCGTAAGGGCCGAGCACAGCTGCACGTGGGTCGGATGCCGTTCGCCTATGTGATCGACGGACTCTCGGGCGCCTACCACGTGCGCGTGGCGGCCTACAACAGCGTGGGCTTCGGTTCTTTCCGCGATGCCACTGACCCTGGCGGCCTGCTGCTCACAGCGAGACCTCCGAGTGCTCCGCGATCGATTCACGTGCAAGCGCAAACTGTGGAGCATTCGCACGGGATGCTGGTGGTGTGGACGGCGCCTCGTAGTAAGGAGAGCACCGTCGATTGGTTCCGAGTCGAGTGGGACTTCAGTGCCGGCTTCACGAGCCAATGCGGGGAGCACACCGAGACACAGACGCTACTGGTGACCAACGTGGCTCCTGTGACCGGGAAGGAGTTCGCGCTGCTCGTCTCAGACGGTGGCGCGTTGGTGGATTGCGTGGCAGTAGACGACCCCACACCAGCTGTCACACTGCAGAGCAAGCTGCAGAGCCTGGGAGGCGTCTACAGTGATGCCGAGGTGATTGTACAAGGCGACGACTCCGCTACCTACGACTTCGGCCGGTCGTACATTGTGCGTTTCGAGCAGACTGTGGTGGCTCCGAGCGCAGGCGTCACTGCTGAAGAGATTAAGGCTGCAGCCACGTCGCCCGTGGATCTGCCACTGCTGGATTGGGACTCGGGCGATCAGGTCTGCCAGCTGGTGACCCCAGGCTCAGTGCTTGTCGAGCGATCGGGCTATGGCCCTGGACTGGACGAGCAACGCGGCCAAGGACGCATCGACGCGGTCACCAACGAATGCTCGGCGGTGCTGGCTGCGCCTCTGGCTCGTCAGACGGTGCACGCCTCCGTGGCCATAGCCAACGCACTGCAGCCCGCAGTGCTCCAGTTGGCCTCGACCCGCAGCCTGTTCGAAGGCGCAGACCTCGCCACGCCCGCGCTCTGCGAACTCTGCGCGCAGAAACTCACGAACGACGGGAGGTTGACGGTCACGACCTCGCTTGTAGGAGTCTTGCTGCCTGGTCAGTACTTCGTGGTCGCCGATGGCTCCGCGTCGACAACGACGCGTCGATGCGTGATGAAGGTGATGACAGTCGCAACCGGTTGGGTGACGGTGGACCAAGCGGATCCGGGCCCAACAGCCTGCGAACTGCCCGCCACCTTCGAGGCCAAGGCCTGGCGCATCTCGCGCTTCGAGCTGCGGGCTCATACTGTTGAAGACCTGGTGCCAGGTCGAGAGTACGCGGTGCGCGTCATCGCTGGCAGTGACGCACAGGGCGAAAGCGCCGCGCTGGCTACTGCCACCACCATAGCCGTGGCACAATGGTAGCGGGTCGGTGACCTATCCAGTTTGACCTTACCTGGGAGAATTTCATAAAGTTTTATGTTTACACGCCTTCCAGCCGTCAACAGAATCCAGACCATGTCAAATTGGCTGCACTTTCGTCCGAATTGCGTCTGATTCAGTCGGACACGGTCCGGAGTCGTGAGCCAAGTGCTCAACAGCAAGTGGCTGAACTCGATGGTCGCGTCATCACTACGCGAAGACGGTGACTCGGCAGTCCCCAATCTTCTTTCGCCTGCCTTGAAGCCGGACCGATGCCACGGCGTTGACCGTTAGACTCCGCCTTGCCTTTGTAAATGGAGCAGTTGGATTGTACCAGCCTCGGCCCCTACCCAAGCAGATTCTCTGCAGAGACCGAAGACGTTCCTTGGTCTGTGGGAAGCGCTTTCTATCCAGTAGAAGCGTGGCGCTTGCGCGTGATGACGATTCAGAGGCGCAGCTCTGCAGCTGGCTGTACCGCTCGTAGGATTAAGATCCAGCGCCTTCGACTGTGCCAGCGCCAGCGATCCCGGGCTATTGATTTCGGCCGTGGGGGAGTAACCACAGCGAACTGTGCTAGCTAACCGGCGATAATAAATCTGCAATCGATTCGCTCTGCTGCAGCGCTCGTGTCTCACGGTCGATTCGACCAGCCACCGTCCTCCAGTCAGCCAGGCAATGCAGTAGGTCGAGCCGGTGCTTGAGGCCTCCAGCGCCGGAGCCAGCAAGCCAAAGCAGCTCTCCAGCCGCGTTCGCCAATTCCTCATTGTTCACTTCGTCTTGAACCACCCACCGATCCTGCCAGTTCTTCAACCCATGAAGGTGATTGGCGCGTCCTCCCTTCTGCTGCTGACACAGAGCTCGGTCGCCTCGGCGGCGCTCTACGACTCGGTCTTCAGATCCAATATGGTGCGTTGCAAGGTTATCCAGCCTTCGACTCGGAGCCTGCAGGCAACCTCATGAACTGGAGCAACATCACCGTGTAGAAGAATATCCATGCAACCGCTGGCGCCCGCCGCGCAACGCTTCTGCTTGGAATAGCACGCGCGATGCCGCCGACTACGGCACCATCTGTCCATCGGTGCTCACGAACACGGGCGACTACAACTTGTCGGAGGACTGCCTGGACCTCAATATCTGGTCGGCCGCCGCGTCCGTGGACGCCAAGCTGCCAGTTATGATCTGGTCCACGCCCGCGATCTCTACAGCTCGCGATGCATTCCTCGACGGCGGCGGCATGGCGGCGCAGAACGTCGTGTACGTGAACTACAACCGTCGTGACGGCGTCTTCGGCTTCGTGGCGCATCCGGAGCTCAGTGGGGAGATGCTGACTGAGGTGGGTGTACACGCGTCTGGCAACTGGGGCATACTGGACCAGTTCGCGGCGCTGCGTTGGGTGTACTGGCCTCCGGCGGAGATTCGACCCAGATCACCATGGCGGGTCAGTCGGCAAGCTCGGCTGCAGTATACCACAGCGTCAACAGTCCGCTGGTGAAGGGCTTGGTGGCCCCACGCCCTCGCAGAGTCGGGCATCCGCTACCCGTACGACCCGCTCTGCTCCACTTTGGCCGAGAACTACGTAGCGTTGGCGACAGCGGAAGCCACAGGCGAGTCGGCCGTTGTGAGCTTCAGCGTGTCGAGCATCGCCGAGCTGCGGGAAGTGGACATGGACACGCTGGTGTTCGCGATGGCATCGTTCCATTCCGTACTGGACGGTACGACGTACCTGGAGACGCTGCAGAGCGGCCCGTCCAACGACGTGCCGCTCATCACGGGCAACACCAACGACTAGTCGGACGCGTCCACGAGCAGGAGCCTCACGGTCGCCGAGTACGAGGCCAGTCTCATGTCGCTGTATGTCGAGAGCTTCGCCGCCCAGTTCCTAGCGCTGTACCCAGCCAAGACACAGAGACCGCCAGTGCGGTCTACAACGCCCACTTACACAAACACGTCGCGCGTGTCGTCATGGCTGTTGACCAACAACTGGCTCGAGTCCGCCGCCTCGCTCATCTACACGTACTACTGGGATCACGCGCCGCCTGGCCAGGACCAGGGTGCGTACCACGAGTCCGAAATCAACAACGTGCTCAACAACCTGTACCTGACCGACCTGCCCCTGGGTCAGTGAGGACTACGCCATCGCCGCCAAGATGAACGCGCACTGGGCCATTTTTTTGCCAAGACGGGGGACCCCAACAAGGGCGGCAGCTACGTCAGCAGTGACTCACTGGTCAACTGGCCCGAGTCCCCGGCCGCGCGCAACGTCACGCAACATATGGGTGACGGCTGGGGCGATCAGCGCGTTGCCGACGCGGCGCAAGTGGCGTTGTTCAAGGAGTTATTGCCGCCGTTTTAGAAGGACTGAGGTCGCGACGCACGCCTTGTTGTTGTGTTCGATGGCGAAAAGCAACCTTAAATTGATTCACAGACGCTGCTTTTTTGCCCAAGCTCCTCTTTCTTCTGGTTCGCTCTGTTTGCCACCGTCAAGGGCTCTCCCTGCCTGGCTCAAGAGATCGGTCTGGCCGCCGCCAGCTTGTAGTTCTCGCTGCTGGCTGTGTACCACGTACAGGACAGCAGGTGCGTGAGCGTGCCTGTCTTCGGGTCCAGATGCCAGCGGATGAGCAGCACGTTGAATGTGCGCAACAGTCGGCGGGGAATCACGCGTGCCATGAGCAGCAGCACCACGGACGGCGCCTGGTAGATGTGCGTGCCGTAATAGAGAAAGCCCGTGAGCAGCACGGCCTCCATGCTGGTGCAGCGTTTGTCGCTGTGCGTCACGTACGCGATGTCGTCGCAGTCCTGGAAGAGTTGCGTGAAGGAGGCACCGAGGCAGTGCTGCTCGAAGCTGGTGAGCGGCGGCTGCTTGCCATCGCTGCCAGCAGCCACGACCTTGGACCCCGCTGTCGCGTTGCCGTCTTGCACTAGGTACTTGGCACTCACAGCCGCGAGGGACGCCCTTCTGATCACTCGCTTGCGCTTATCGTCGTACTGGAACACCATCGAGAGCACGAGCGGTACGACGCCCAGCGCCAGCGACGCCAGGGCGACCACGAAGCCCAGATTCACCGTAAACACGATGCACGAGTCGCTGAGGTTGCACAGCGCGGCACCTCGGGCCGTGGTCTTGCGCAGGAGCTCGCCGTTCTTCGCCATGATGAAGGCCAACGACGTCACTTGATATTGTGCCAGGATCACGACCACGGCCACGGTGATGAAGATCTGCATGACCTCCCACGTGAGGCGGAAGTGGCGATCCAGCTGTTGCTCGCCCGACCGCGCCTTGAGCAGATTGATGAATGAGTAGGAGAACGCGAAGAAGCTGAACGTGAGGTTGGCCAACGACTCCGTGGACAGCGTGCCAGTCGTGAAGCCGAGGTAGTATAGATCGGAGCAGTAGGCCAAGTGGTACGTGACTTGAGCCAGGTACATGACCTGCATGCGGCCGTTCTGGCAGCGATACGCCCAGATCTGCGCCAGCAGCACGGAGCGCTTGTGCGACATGACTTGGTACAGACTGATGACACCCATGAGCAGGATCTGCACGACCACCATGCCCGGCAGGATGTTCAGGGCCACGTCGTCCACGTAGCGGTTGCGAAACACGTTCACCCCCATCCACAGACGCTCCTCTGCCGTCGTATCGACACCCGAGACGAACTCCCATAGCGAGTTGTAGTAGTTGTGCACGCAGACATCGCCAGTGGAACAGACGGGCAGATCGTCGGGTGACTGCAGCATGAGGCCGTAGTTCTCCCAGTGTTTGTTTGTCGTACACGAGGCCTCAATGTAAACGCCCGTGGTGTTCACGACGCGAACGCGACAGCCACTGTAGTAGGCATGGAAGAGCGGTTGCAGGATGCTCTTCGCGTTGTAGATGGTGCCCGAAGCGGGGATCACGCGTGACACCTCTGGCAAGCTACTGGCAAAGCTGTACGGGAAAAGCTTGAGGACCTCTGGTACGACCGCCACGAGATCCGTGCCGTGCGTTGCCAACGCCAGCTTCGTGGCCACGATGTTGTCATTCGAGATCTCTGGACGGCACTCAGTCCACTCTGGGAAGATCGTGAAGTCGGCGGCTGGGATAGATGAGAACTCGAGACTGTTGGCGGCTGTGGGGAACCGGAAGAGTCGGAGATGTGCCTCTAACACCCAGTCCGTCGGGCAGTCGACGACGGTCTCGACGGCTTTGGTCACTTCCAGGAGCACTTGCAGAGGCACCGAGAGCTGGAGCGCGTTGACGACGTCCACGACCATCTGCGGCTTGCCCTTGAACGTCGTGATGGGCGACCCCCACTCGTCGATGTTGCTCATGCAGATGGTTCCATCGCTCTCCATCGCCAACCCGAGCGCCAGCGCCGTCGGGCTCAGCGCCGTGTAGTTCCACGAACCCATGGTGAAGAGATCCTCGAACGTGGGCTTGCTCATGAGCGCCTCTTGACCGAACAGCGACATCTGGAACATGGCGTTGCGACAGCCGATCTGGCAGTTGGTGCAGCCGCCGACCATGACCGAGTCCATTTGGCTGTATGCGAAGTAGCTGTCGTCCGAGCCGATGAACATCTTGCCCGAAGACAGGTACTTGGTCTGCGTGAAGACCACAAGCACCACCAGCGGAGCCACCACGATGCGCCCAAACACAGCCAGACACGCACTCACCACCGACGGGCGGAAGAGCGCCTTGTGCTTCACTTCCCCCATTGACACCGTCGGATTTGCCATGGCTTGAGGCGGATAGGCAGAGAAGGAGTCTCGGAGTAGCTGCTGGGAGGCGAAATGAAAAGTGAGCGGCGCCGCTCCGTCAGCTTGCGGACGTTGAAACACCCGGGTTGAAGTGTTGGTTGAGATCAGCCGTAACGCCGTCTGCCCATCCATGGGAAGAGCATGACGACCCAGCCGAAGATAGCACATTATTATAGCTCTGGCGGTGGCTGCGGTGCCCACGTCCCAGGCCTTGGCAGCCCAATGGATGAGGCATCACGTCGGATTGGATCTTATGCAAGCAAGGGCAGTTGCCATTTTTAGGTTGAGCACCGGTTCTTCTTCCCAGAGTCGCTGCCGCAAGAATGGCTAGCATTAGTCCTTGTCGTCTGTCACGCCTGTTCTCCCCAAAGCGCGCTGTCATGAAACTGGCGTGGCTTCGGACAGCTTGTAGTTCTCAGCACTGGCCGAGTACCACGTGCAGGACAGCGCGTGAGTCAGCGTTCCCTCGTCCACGTCCATCCGCCAGCGGATGAGGAGCACATTGAAGGTCCGCAGCACTTTGCGGGGGATCAGTCGCGCCAGGAGCAGCAGCACCACCGACGGCGCCTGGTAGATGTGCTGGCCGTAGAACAGGTAGCCGGTGAGCAGCAGCGCCTCCACCGTCGTGCAGCGTTTGCCCACGAAGGTGACGTACGCAAAGTCGTCGCAGTCTTTGAAGAGTCGGGTGAACGGTGACCCGAGGCAGTGCCGCTCGAAGGTGGTTAGCGTTGACAAGGGGTCGCTACTGCCAGTGTCCAGCTTCGGACCCGATCCGAGAGCCGCAATTTGAGTTGCTGGCGTTTGCGAGGTCCGTCGACTGGCGACTGGAACGGCGTAGAGCGAGGAGGTGCGTCGGGAGATGGAGGACGTGAGACTCTTGATGTTTTCCCAGTGTTTGCTTCGCTTTTGCACGATGTAGGAGGTAGAAAGCGCCACGAGCCCCAGGACCGTCGAGAGCAGAGCGATGACGATCGCCAGATTGACCTTCGTGAGGATACACGAGTCGTTGAGCTTGCAGTACTTGGCGCCTCGTGTGGTCGTCTTCCGCAGCAGCTCGCCGTTCCAGTCCACAATGAAGGTGAGAGACGTGACGCGCACTACCAGAAGTGCAGTCGCCACACAGGAGGTGATGATGATCTGCATGGTCTCCCACGTGAGGCGGAAGTGGCGGTCCAGTTGCTGCTCGCCCGACCGCGCCTTGGCCAGATTGATGTAGGTATACGAGAACACGAAGAAGCTGAAGGTGAGGTTGGCCATGGACTCAGGGGTCAGCGTGCCTGTGGCCAGCCCCAGGTAGTAGATGTCCGAGTTCACCACCAAATGATACGTGATCTGCGCCAGATACACCACTTGCATGCGGCCATTCTGGCAGCGATAGGCCCAGATCTGGGTCAGCAGCACCGAGCGCTTGTGCGACATGATCTGGTACATACTGATGAGGCCCATGAGCAGCATCTGCAGCACCACCATCCCAGGAAGCACGCTAAGCGCGATGGTGTCGGCGTAGCGGTTGCGGAACACGTTGATGTAGACTGCTATGCGGCCTTCGACATTCGGATCCACCTCGCTGATCCATTCCCATAGTGAGTTGTAGTAATTGTGGACACACACATTGGTGACACTGCAGACTGGGATGTCGTCGGGGGACTGGATCATAAGGCCGTACGACTCCCAGCGCTTGATAGTGGTGCAAGTGTCTTCGATGTACACGCCCGTAGTGTTCACTTCGCGCACTCGACAGCCACCGTAGTAGGCGCGAAAGAGAGACTGAACCACGGTGGGGATGGCGGGATACATAGTGTTGGATGCTGCCATCGACCGTGAGACAGACGGGAGGCTGCTGGTGAAGCCGTAGGGGAACTGCTTCAGTAGATCCGGCACGACTGCCAGCAGATCCTCTCCATTGGTGGCCAACGCCAGTTTCGAGCCGATGATGTTCTCATTCGACACGATGGGGCGACACTCGGTGTACTCGGGGAAGACGTTGAAGTCTGCGGCCGGAATGGACGAGTAGTCAGCGCTGTTCTTGATGGTCTGGAACTGGAAGAGGTGGATGAGGGCAATGATAGCCCATTTGGTGACGCACTCGTCCTTCTGCTCGACCCCCTTCGTGACCTCCGCGATCATCTGCGGGGCCACCGAGAGCTGCAGCACGGTGATGACTTTCAAGAGCTCCTCGGCCGAGCCAGTGACGACTGTATTGGGAGACCCCCACTCGTTTACGCCGCCTGTGCAGATCGCACCGCTGTCATCCAGCGCGTCTCCGAAGGCGAGGGCCTCGTCACTCAGTTCACTGTAGTCCCAGCTGGTCTCGGTGTACAAATCTTCAAACATGGGTTTGCTCTTGAGCGCTTCGTGGTTGAAGGAGTTCAATTGATGCAGCGCCCTTCGACAGGGGATGTGGCAGCCAATGCACCCGCCCGTCATGACCACATCGCGCTGGTTGTAGGCGAAGTAGCTGTCGTCTGCTTCGATGAAGAAGGTGCCTCCATTGAGGTACTTGGTGGACGAGAAGATCAGCAGCAATAGCAGTGGCGCCACGACGATGCGTCCTCCGATAGCGAGACAGGCACCAATCACGGCTGGCCCAATCCGAGTGCGCTGTTTGCTGCGGTGCTTCTTCTGGTACTCGAAGTACCGCGTCGCCCAGGTGGACGCTGGAACTTCGGGGGGAGGCGGGTCTCCCATGGCTGCGGTCCTCTGTCTGCAGACTGGAATTGGCCTGTCGAAAAGGCAAACCACGACTGCGCGGAGGCCCTTTCAAAGAACTGCGGATCGATGAACCTGCCGGGGCCGGCCATGTCGTCTGGTTCTATATTTACACTAACTGAAAACTCCCGCCTTCGGCGGAAGGTGCTGCGCTAGAATTTCGGGCTGGGTACCGTGATGACGCGTTTGGAAAATATTCCCCCCGCTGTCCACACTGTTTGCTCTATACTACACTACTTTTTTTACGAAATTGTTGCACGTTGAACGCCATCTTCCAGATCTTCTCTCGTATCGCTTGGAACTCGCTGTTGCGTGGATGCGTGATCTTCTTCATCTTGGGAGAAAGCGTGGTTACTGAAAACACGTTGACACCGCGGGTTCGCAAAATACGGGAACGCATCTCGTGTAGGATGGACGTGTTAGCTGTAATGTGTGCTGGGGCGAAAGATGTTGATACTGAAAACAGGGAGGAAACTCGACAATCTTTCAAGGTCAGAGTCACGAGCTGTAACTTCTCCGTGAACATCAAAATCTCGTAGGACTTGAGGAGAAAGTGGGTCAGGTTGTTTTTGACGAAAATTTCCTTGGGTGGGAACTTAACCCCTTCAATCCGGATCCTGTATAAGCTGTGTTAAGCTCAAACCCTTAACCTGTATAAATACAGGTTAAGGAAATTTAGACTTGAAGTTTGTATAGTCTGATTTGATCCCCCAGCCCTAAGAATACAAACACCAAGACAAACGATAACCCTAAGACAGCCCGTTTTTGCAAAGATACCACGGTGGGTAGGGTGGGGGAAAGCCAACACTACATTTTCTGAATTTCGAGATATGTTTTTTGAAAGGTAAATTTAAAAGATATTAAATTAAGCAGGTAACGGTGTTTCCCGCCTTTCCTTTTGATGAGGTTTCCCACCTTGCCGCCTTTTTGCTCGGTTTCCCGCGTTGGCGCCGACATTCTTCCCCCACTAACTCAAAATCGGCGGGATTTCCGATTTTGAGTTGTGGGGGAAGAATGTCGGCGCCACGCGGGAAGACAGGCACCGCCACCGACGGCCCTGTCACGTTCAAGGGGGCATGGCGCGAGCTCCGCAAGCTCGGATGGACGTCGAAGCGCCCTACAGGGCTCGAAACGTTGTGGCGGTTCGTTCGCCCGCATGCTAACCCGAAAGGGAAGGAAGGAGACGACTACTTGCTTGGAGAAAATGCCGTGGTGGCGCATTGGAATCACGGTGCGTGCGCTTGTTGATATGGGCTATATGCGGCTATTTCTAATACGCTCGTGTTTGCTCATCAACCCCTGTAGTTCTGCGAGTCCGCGCTCAGAATGCGTTGCGCGCGACGACAACGACGCGATCGACCGTTGGAGGGGAAACCCCTGTGTCGCCAAGATCCAATATCGGCGGAGCGGCAACGACGACCACGAGTGTCGGCGGGGACGCGAGGACGACTAGCACTGGCATTGTGGCAACAAGCGTGATCGGCGACGACAACGAAGAAGAAAAGCCCCCCGCCGTGGCCACCACTGCTTCGCCATCCACGCCTGCATCTGCTGGAGCAACAGCTGCGCCTGCACCAGCAGCATTGTTGCCTGTTGTGCTGTCGGCTGTGTTGACGACTGCTGCGCCGGCTTCAATCACCGTACCCGCCCGGCGAATCACTCGCAGCGCTGCTTCCAAGCGTCCTGCGGCTGTTGTAACCACCGGCGATGACGATAGCGCTGCTGATGGTTCGTATCCTGTATGGCGCTGTATATACAGCATTCGGGTACAGCATAGCGACTAAAGCTGTATTGATGTGCTGTATGCATGCTTAGACGGTGGTGACGACGTCGACGAGGATTACAATCCACCCCCTGGAGCGGCAAGCGACATTAGTTTATCTGATGATTCTGATAGCGATGCTGCTGTCCCAGCGCGAACGACGCCAGCAGCTCTGCAGCAACTGCAGCATCCAGTCCCCGGATCAGGTGTGTTATATAGCTTTGCAAAGCACTCTTATACATGTTTGGGTATGCTCATGTCTGCATTTTGACGGCTGTAATCTGGTTCTAGTGGCAGCTATTCGAGATGTGATGGCAGATGTCGATGATAACTTGAACGTGGCCCAGCCTGGCGAGTCTGCCACGGACTATGGTGCGTTTGATTCGGGCGACGAAGCGGAGAAAGATGACATCGAGAGAGCTGATTCAGATGATGTGGATGCTGACACATTGAACACCGAGGAGGACGACGATGAGCAGACGGCGGTCCGCGAGGAGAGCGAGCGTCAGTATGCAGCCGGCTTTCTCGAAGGACTTGGTGGCCACGATCGCGTGTTGGCTGGAAACGTGGTTGGCGACCACTGGCGGGAGCTTTCCACCACAGGATGGAACCCTGTCAAGATACCGGACGTGGAGGCGTATATGCAGACGCCATATGAGCCAGTCGACAATTCTACAGCCTATCCAGATCTCCGCGACAAGTATTTTGGTCCATCGCCAGAAGCAATTACGTGTGAAGGCTTCCCTCTGGCGCTATCCTTCATTTTCCTGCCAGTGGCGCTTTGGCAACACATTGATGCCTGCAGCAACGACTACAACCAAGAACAGTTGCTGGCACGTATTGATGACCGCTACGAGCGCAGAGAGAAACGTCGGGCTCGCGACCCGAGTATCAAGCATCAGACCAAGCGTGACATCCGCGTCCAGTTGCAAAAGAGCAAGGCGATCATGCCGCATGAACTGTGCCGATACATTGGCTTGCTGGTCGCTCGGACCACTTGCCCGAACCGTGAAAAACTGGCCAATCACTGGAAGTTGAAGGACGAGGGCGGCATTCCGCGTGGCACTTTCGGCGCATACATGAGCCGAGATCGCTTCTTTTTCCTCTCCCGGAACCTCCACTTCAGCAGCAACTCGGACCCCCGGGCAGTGACAGACCGCGCGTGGAAGATACGGAAAGTGGTGGACGTCTTGCAAAAGACATTTGTGCGAGGCTACGTCCCTCCGGCAGAGCTATCGTTCGACGAAGCAATGCTTCCTTCGCGGTCATCATTCAATCGCATGCGCGTATACATGAAAGACAAGCCCCATAAATGGGGCACGAAGCTCTTCATGCTGTGCTGCGCGCACACTGCATACTGCATCAGGTATTGCATACTGTGTATATATATCCTGTATCTCGATGTATATACAGCTTGGCTAACTCTGTATCATCCGTATGGATTTGGCTATTATGCAGATTCGAGGTCTACTGTGGAAAAAGCAACACGCTGATCAGACGCAGTCCGTCGACAAGAAGTCGGGACCTGAAGCTGTCGTTCGCAATCTCCGGGCAGTCTTCGGTGACACACCAAGCAATGGGAAAGACATGCGTCTGGTTGTCATTGACCGCTTCTACACATCCGTTGCCCTAGCCGTTCAGCCATTGCTGATGGGCTTCTACACGCTGGGAACGATCATGACGAATCGATTGGGGTTCGCCAAAGAGGTCATCGAGAAGAAGAAGAAGCGACCGCGTACCATTCCACGAGGGGCGTGCAAGATTGCGCGGTCGAAGCACATCCCCACGATGACAGCGATATCCTGGTGGGATAGCAAGGCGGTACACATGCTATCCGTCGGGGGAAATGTGGAGTTGGATCGCGTCAAGCGTATGGAAAAGAGCGGTGAAGCTCGTGAAGTGGCGGCACCACGTGCAGTGAAGGACTATCACCTTTACATGGGCGGAGTGGACGTGCATGACCAACTCCGCCTGCAACGTTACTCTCTGCAACGCGCCGTGACCTTCCGCAAGTATTACAAGTCGCTCTTCTTGGGATTGGTGGACATGGCTATCGTGAACAGCTACATTATCCACAAGTCCCACCACGCGCGTCACGGAACCAAGCCGCTTACGCATGTCAAGTACCTGCGAGCTCTGCACTTGCAGCTTTGCCAGCTACGCGAGGAGGACATGTTTGAAGGCAACGCGTTCCCGATCCGTGCGAGCTCTGTATATACATGATATTATGAACCTATCCTGTATCACTAACTTGTATCACAATGTGTGCTGCTATCTATTGCATGCAGCGACTTCGGAGGCTACGACGACATCCGTTGGTGTTTCAGCTCCTGCTTCTGCCGCCACACACGCCCCAAAGCAACTCGACATCTGGCGCAATCACTCCGCTCAAAACAAGCGTGTACAGCGCAACTGCAAGATCTGTTCGATGCACCGCGACGGTGTCCGTGGAGGTACGACCACATTCTATTGTGATGAGTGCCCAGTGACTGGACCAGTTTATTTGTGCGTTCGCCCGAAGCACGAGGTGAACGGCGCGCTAATGACCTGCTGGGACATCTGGCACAAAACCTACAAGAACGGCACCGATATTCCAGACGAGTTGGCACGAAAAATTCGACATCGCCGGGCCCCCGTGGCGTCAGATCAAGCCGAGGAGAAAGCTGACTAGCGCTTCGTTCACGAGCAACTACGACTTCTGCTTCCGATGCGGTGAGCTCTATTCGCGACAAGTGCTGGAGTCGCGATCTCACCTTCGTAATTGATATTGTTTTGCGAAACGTTAACCTGTATTAATACAGCTTAGCGGGTGGATTCAACACGATTCATATTGATGGTCAGTTTCAAGTGCAGCTCTTTTGATTTGAACTCACCGATGGGATGACATCCCATTGTGCATGGACACGTATGAGCGTTCAAGAGTGGTTCGGAACATCCATACAGTCACGTGTTCAAACCATGTGGTTTTTGTATGGACTTTCAAACCTCTTCTGAGCAGAACGCTCACGCACCATTTGATTGCTCTCTTTTTTCCTTTGATTTGAGTATTGACCAGTCACGCCCTTTCTTATGAACCTGAATTTCCAATTTTCTAGAAAAGAATCTCTATGTTTGCACCACTTTGTACCCTTTTGCAACGTCTATAGCACAAGGTTAGGTGTGACATCTGGCTATCGGACTTGCTATCCAATCTCCTACAGGTTAATTGCAGACGACGATGAAACGTAGACCCCACATATACAGATTAGGCTTGCGCTTCCCTTTCAAAAAAAGACATATGTTCAGGAAACCTACTCCTCCCCCACCCTAGCCACCGAAAACATCTTAGTTTTACTATGGTTGGTAGCTTGTATATACACTCTAAGCCGATTTGAGCGTGAGCAAAATGGGTGCCGGATTGAAGGGGTTAAGCCACTCACGCACCTCGATCTCATCTGGGATGAAGTCTCCTTCCTTGCGACAGCAGCTCAAAATTATCGCGTGTGCTTCTCTTCCGTCCTTGTCATACCGAAACTTGATGAATCGAAAGTGTTGACGGTCAAAGTTGAGGACAATATGCTTGATCGCGTTCACCGACATCGCTTTTCCCACCACGTTCAGTGACTGACCCCGTTTCACACCCAAGGGGCCGTGTATTCACTGAAAACTGAAATGCGATGTGCTCTATAGAGAAGAAGCGTGTGACGGGGCCGTCACAGAGCACAGTGTACAGAGGAAGTGCTAGCGATATTCTATCGCTTTGACCGAACTTGGTTCGGTCCTGTTCCTGGCCTAAGGGAACAAAGCTTGAGGTTTTAAAGCTAAAATAAAGACTGAATTGATTCCTTAGTTTGCGGCAGTATTTTACCCTGCAAGTAAAATACTACAGAACTAATCCTTGCTAAATGTAATCCCTTACAAATGAAGTAAACTATCCTCCCAGGCGTAGTTTACGCGGGTCGCTCAAATGAGTGGCTCCCAGCCACTTAAGGTACTTCGTACCATAGAAACGAGGGACCCAATTGTCCCGAAAGAGTGACAAAGTCACTCTTTATGTCACTAGACCAATACCGGTTTTACCGTGACTGTAAAAGGGTACAATACCGTACCCAATTACCTTGTGTAAGGGTACTCGAACGTACCCCGTTACAAAGCGTGTCGCTCAGGTCATTGTCCTTGCACGCTCTTGGAGACGTGTCTTTTTCCGGTAATAGCACGCCCGTACAGCATCGCAGGAAGAACGTGGTCGTGAGTTTGGGCAACTCGATGTTGTTCTCAAAACAGCGCAGTACGTGAAGGCTAGCAACGTGTCATCCTTCGATCTGGACTTGCTTCATAACGCGCACGCGTTCTTGAATCTCGTCTCGAAGAAGTTGGTTCTGACACAGCCATACCCATTTAACTTGAACGGTAGAGTATGCGGTCGATTCGTCCGGCTCTTGACCTGATCCGTGGTCAGACTCAGGGACTATCTCTCCCAGTGGACCCGGGTCGTCTTCCCGTTGTCGCTTGATTGCCATCGTGGAGATTGATGGATGCCACTGCGAATCAACTAAAACAACGGTTATCCGAAGAATGCAGTTTGCCATACAAGGTCCTAGTTTCTTGATGATTGCTATTCCACATAATAGGCAGCCTGGACTCACCAGCCGGAGAAGCTTGGAATGTTACTCCACACAATTGCATGGGTGCCACAACCTTTGCGCATGCTGGTGTGACACTATATAAATCTAACACGTCGAAATGTCCCTGTGCATGGCTTGTCTCGGCAGTGGCCACTGCTTCATGACCCATGGTTGTCTTAATCTCGCTTCACCGCTACACCTCGGAGATTGTCTCTCAAACATAATATTTGCTGCATAAACCATATATCACAGGTGAAATGGTGTTTGCTGACGATTAGCTAATTATCATAATTTGAAACTAATGGTTTTCAGCAAATCAAAATGTCTGATCTGGAGTATTTATAGCCAATTAAATCGCGTGATGTGCAAAAGTGCACGTTTTGTCGGCAGCAATTCCACCAACTTTAGTATTTTATCCCACAACGCATTATTAGCCAATGGCATGTTCGCTTTGCACCGTTTTGTTCTATTGTTTGGTTTAAAAGCGTGACGTTTTGGCAACGTACGCACAAACATACCGACAGACAGACAGGCCTGCGCTAGTTGTATAAAGTCTAGTCGAGCGCCGCACGCTACGCGGGCCGGGATTTCATGTTAGGAGGGATTCCGCTGCGCTGCGCTTCGCCTCGCGGCTCGCTGCACTCTGCAGGGACCAATGCGTGGGGCACGTGTTACTACCACCAGAAAAAAGAGTACAGTATACACTTCTATTTTGAAAATAACGGTAAGCAACGAAAAATGGACTGATTATGGACGAATGAAAACAGCTGATAAATTATATTTACCCTGTAATTTAAAAGTTATTGAAGTAAACGGGCAATTATGACGAAGCTAATCTCCTCGGTATTATTCGCCTTCCCTTTTTATAAATGTAGACACTTTGGGCACTTGGTCGTTTCGCGCGCACCTGTGGTTGGTATCACTTTTGTCGCTGTTCCGGTATTTCTAAGTGTAGTTGCAGTGATCATGTCACGAGAGCGTTGGGCAGCCGTGTGACGGGACATAGACGTATATTGAAGTTAGAAAAGATGGCGGGCTCAGCTCAAACGCATGAGAGGATGCGGGCCTCTATCATCATCAGGAGTCACGAGAATCAGGCGCTGGATGTAGTTGAAGAGCACCGCAGGCGGGGACACAGCAAGGGCTATCAAGGGGAATCGTTCCAAGTCTTCTTGGTAAGAAATAGCACCTCTCTTCATGCAGTGCGCTCAGCTCAAACGCTTGGACGACTGCAGTGGTCAATCATCATCGATGGTCACGTGGTTCAGGCACTCGATGAATTTGTAGAGTTGACGCAGGCGGAGGTACGGCACGAGCTTGTACAGCGAGTCGTTCCAAGACTTCTTGGTCAACAGGAGCTCCAGAATAACGAGGCACCACAAGCCACACGAATCTGCATCCTTCTGCGTGCACCAATCGATTTCCTCGTAGGTGATCTCGTCCGTCATGTTGAGTAGCGGCTCCATTGTGTAGCGTACACTCGTCTGAATAGCTTCGTAAGTCGCCGACGACTGCAATGGGTCGAACATCTGGCAAATTTGTGTCTCCCGATCGAGGAAGAACGCAACCCAGTGGGTGCCGTGGAAGTGCAAGACGCCAATGATGCGCTTGTTCTCAGGCTCGAAGGCACCATAGCTAGCGGCGATCTCTTTCTTCTTTGTCAGACTTGCAAAGCCGTGGTATGCTGGGTTCACAGCCCCAATGTACCCGTACGGCTTCGACATCCGTACCATGGCCGTTACCATGATAGTTGTGTTGAGCCATAGATTCTCCCGCAGCCTCAAGATCGATGCCCCTGGCGTCGCTTCTCCTGCCACCAGACTTGTACCGAGATTCATGTCCTTCACCATACCTTTGTGCTCCTCCTGAAGGACACATAAGCACCACAAAACGCGTTAGAACTTTCCAGTATTATCATCCGGTTTCATTCCGGTATTCCATAATGCAGTCGCAAAGAACAACATGGACTCACCTTCGTCACCCAGCGCGTGTCCTGGAAGGGCGGGCAGATGTCGCTCTCCACCCACGTGACACGATCAATCCACACCACGCACAGTCTGGCATCACGGAAGTTGTTCTTTGCATGTACGATGCGTTCCAGAAGCTTCAACTGGTCTATCGTAAGAGCGCCAAAATCGGCCCACGTTGCCAGAAGCTCACTGCTGGAATTCTTAGACTGGATCGCACGAATCGCCATCTCGATTTTGTCCAGCGGAGGCGACGCCTTCACCACAGGTACTTCTTGGCCGACATTGAAGTA
>MBAC02009520.1:0-10382 GCA_001712635.2 Nothophytophthora sp. Chile5
AGCTCCATCATCTCCGCAGACTTGCCGATCTTCTCCGGCGTCAAGTACAGCAGCTTGACGCTCGGGATGGGGCGTCGCAGCTCCGCTGTGATGGAGCGCTTGAGTGTGAGCACCGTCTGGCTGGTCAAGAAGGCCGCAGGGATACCACACCCTCGATTCTGGATCAGCGCTATGACTTGATCCTGGATGAGCGACAGCAACGGCGACACTACGATGGTGACGCCGCGCGAGAGGACGGCCGGCAGCTGGTAGCACAGACTCTTACCACCGCCTGTGGGCATCAGCACGAAGCAGTCTTCGCCCCGCATCGTGGCCTCAATCACTTGCCGCTGGTTCTTGCGGAACCCAGAGTTCCCGAAGATGGCCTTGTTGGCTCGAGCGAGCAGGTCGCACTCCCCTCTTCCCGTCGTGCGAAACATACTGGCCACCGGCGCCTTTTCCTCGGTCAAGTGAGCGTCGGAGGTGCGTGCGCGCTTCCTGGAGCCTACATAGGCGGCTGAAGGGCGGTGCCGACTCTGGTGGATCAGATCCAGCGCCGTGCTAGGCTCGGGGTTCTCAACCTCGCTCTCAAAGTCGTCATCGTCCTCGTAGAAGGCGGGACTGCGACGCTTCTGCTTCTGACGGCGCTTCTCGCTCTGTGGCGGTGACGAGTCCACCGTGAGATCGATGGCGTCGGGAGGCGCCTGCGTCGGCTGCCTGGCAGCCTGTGCCGCGGACTGGAAGTGCACGTTAAGAGGCACGAAGGGCGTGCGCGTGCGCGGCCTCGATACGACCGGCTTCATGTTTTGTCGCGCTAGAATGCGGAATTGAATTTGGCGTGCGGGCTTTTTGGCGCGGACTGCAATCAAGCGACCATCACTCGCTTTTTCTTTTTATTGGTTGAAAACCTGTATTTCCGGCATGAGGATTGGCTGAAAACGCAAAGAAATCACCCACCAGAGAAAATCCCAACCATGGCAGAGCACACGTACGACAGCTGGGGCAGCGCCGGCGACCGCTTCGCCGATGGCTCCATCTGCATCGGCATCGACCTGGGCACCACCAACTCCTGTGCGTATCCCTCTCTCTCCATTGCGCCTACATTTTGCGCTTAACGCGTTTGTATTGGCTGTGTGTACGGCTTTATAGGCGTGGGGATGTGGCATGTGGAACGCAACCACGCCAAGATCCTCAAGAACCGCGCAGATCGCGGCCGCACGACGCCATCGGCGGTGCGGTTCGATCCCCAGAGTCAAAGCTACTTGGTGGGCAATGCCGCGTTGGCGCTGGAGACCACCGAGCCCGTGGGCAACACGGTGCGCTCGGTCAAGCGACTCATGGGGCAGAAATTTGACAGCAAAGCATCGGAGGTGGCGCGTATGTACGCAACGTACAAAGTGGCGCCTACCAAGCAAGGCAATGTAGCTGTGCAGGTAGCGCGTGGAGGCGGGAAGCCCATCGCGGTGGAGCCAGAGGAATTGTCGGCCTGTATCCTATCGGAACTCAAGGCTTCGGCCGAAGCGTACTTCGAAGACGGCAAGCGACTGGATAACGTGGTGATCACCGTACCAGCGTACTTCAGCGATTCGCAGCGGAAGGCCACGATCACCAGCGCGTCCATGGCCGGCTTCAAGGCCATCCGCCTGCTCAACGAGCCCACAGCGGCAGCTATGGCGTACGGCCTCTTCCTATCAGGCACCAAGCTCGTGACGGTCTTTGACTTCGGCGGCGGAACGCTGGACGTATCGCTGCTGAGCATCCAGGATGGACGCTTCGAGGTGTTGGGCATCGGCGGTGATACGAATCTTGGTGGTGAAGACATCAACAACCTGCTGGTTGAACACTTGCTGGAGGTGCTGCACAAACACCACGACGTGACTCGTGCCCAAGTATCGATGACTGACATGGTGCTGCTCAAACGCGAGGTAGAGACAGCCAAGGTCGCCTTGTCGAGTGAGGAGCACGCAGACATCACGTTGCACGATTTCGCTGGCATTCCGACGTTCAGCTACACGTTGATGCGACGCAAATTCGAGCTGCTGTGCGAGCCCATCTGGAAAATGTACGTGGCTCGGGTCTCTTGCTTGACCATGGTTGTGTTGGAGGGGGTTGAACGATGCAGCGTTAATTGAGAGTATTGTAGCTGTCTTCGCATCGTTGGGAACGTGTTGAAGGAGGCGGAGGTGGATGCCGTGGACGTGGACGAAGTGATCTTAGTGGGCGGGTCCACGCGGATCCCCATCTTGCGTTCCAAGGTCTCCGAGGCGTTCCATGGCAAGGTATGTGATCGCCAGTTTTGGTTGGAACCTGAGGTTATCTCTGATAGCTGTTTTGTTCACGGGGCTGTCTCCGCTTTTCAGGAACTGTGCATGTCAGTGAATGCCGACGAAGTGGTGTGCGAAGGTGCCGCGATCCAAGCCGCGATCTTGAGCGGCATGGATCAGCGCGTTTTCCGCGATGTGCTCATGATGGATGTGCTCCCGCTGCCCATCGGACTTGAGACGGCAGATGGCGGCATGGAGGTAATCCTGCCTCGGAACGCGCGCATCCCGACGTCCGTCACGAAGTACTTCCAGACCTATGAGGACGACCAGCGTGGCCTAACTGTCGAGGTGTACGAAGGAGAGCACGAGGTGGCCAAGGAGAACGACCACATCTGCTACTTCAACTTCGCGCTGCCACGCAGCAAGATCGCCAAGGCCGGCGAGCTCGCACATCCGGTGACATTCACGATGAATGCCAGTGGGGTACTGCAGGTTCAGGCCGGTGTCCATCATGACTCCGAGGAAGAGCCGATGTCCAAGAGCGCGATCTTCCTCATGGCAGGATACATCGCCGCGCTCTTCGGCTTCTACGTGTTTTTCCGCCTCTTTTTCGCTGAGGAGAGAGACATCACGGCGGCATGAGGGAGGCGTGAGCCACCAAAAGATAAACAAACTGGGGTACAAGGCATACAAGTTGGTTTTTGCATTGCTAATCTCTTGTCACAGCAGCGAGAACCCCTCATGCGTTCTCTTGGCTTACTTCTTAATGTACACCTTGTTCCCGTTGCCGTTCATGTAGTACGTTCCTTCTCGAGCGCCAGTGAACAGCGTTGTGCCCCCGTTCTCCGCGCCATTGCTGCCGCTTCCTTCTCTTCCTTCAGGTTTCGGTTGGGTGCTTGAGGACCGTGCGCTAGATTCTGTTCTTGCTGCCATCGCTGCCTTGTTATTTTTTAATCGACCGTTTGGCGTGCCGTCCTCCTTCTCACACGAGGTTCGCGCTTGACCCTAGCGGCTGCAGGAATCGAAGGCTTGGCTTTGCCGCTTGTGTCTGGCTTCGAACGGACCTTGGTCGGAGCTGGCGCAGACGCTAACGCCGCCTTGTTTTCCCGAAATCGGCGATCGGGCAAGCCATTCACTCGGAGATGCTGCGTTTGAGCTGCTTCCTTCTTTTCAGCACGCGGTCGCTGCTTCGCGGGACTGTCCTCGAGGTTGTCGATACTCAGCATGAAGGCGTCAAACCTCTCGTTCAATTCGTGGAGTTCGTCGAAGTAGTGCTGTTGGTCGTCTCTCAGCACGCAGTCTTCCAATTGCTCATTCAACTCTTGGCTTTGGTTTTGAAGGTGTTGGCCACCCCCTCTTCGCATGTAGTTCTGGTGCGGCTCTTGCTCCTGGATCAAGCCGTAGATATCTTCGTCTTCATCCTGATACACGCTGTTGGGGGACTGCGTTTCTGCGTCGTCCGACGCGTAATCGCTTGATTCTTGAGCTTCCTCGTACAGCGTTGCTGGATTCTCATTGAAGGCATGTTGGTTGTCATCCTTCGTCTCTTTACACGCGTTGAGCTCGCGCTCCCCGTACTTCGTAAGCGCTGCAGCGACCATGAGCAGCTCCACGAGTTCCCACTTGCATCCTGCATCCTCCTTGATGTGCAGTCTGAACGGCTGGAAGAAAGACCCCACTCACCCAAAGGTCGATGAGCTCAACACACTCCTTCTGTTGTTCATCGATCGCATGGGCGATCACCGTGTCGTGGCTTTCGAAGAAGTCGCGGACCCACTCAACGTGGTCCACCTCGACGCATCCGAGGTACTCAGCACGCCGCACATTCGAAGCCTCCAGATCCGCCAACGTGAACACTGGCACGAGCTTTGCCTCCATTGAGAGGGGAGGCGATCGATCGCCCGGTGGAAAGGCAACGGCCGGAAGAGACCCGGAGGACCCCAGAGCGTCCGCCAATGTCGAGATGCCAAATAACCGATCATACGTCATAAACCTCCTCGTGTGACTTCCCAGCCAACATACTGAGTATGCTGTTGGCTAGGTTGGCGACCTCAAAGAGCTCCGTTCCGTTCCAAAGTGTCCAATTATTGCCACGCGCCACGTCACTCCATCATGTCCAGCTCGCCGCCTGTAGCTGCCGGCGGCGGCCATGTGCTGGCTCGTGCGGTGCGCGGCGGGTCGTACCGCTTCCTGCAGCGTCTGCTGACGTTCGCGGCCAACTCGTTCGTACTGCGGCGGCTGCAGTTGAGCGTCACAGGCGCCGTGACCGTGCGATTGGAGCTGGCTTTGGCCTCCATCTTCCTGCTACGCGACGGCTTCCGGCTCGCCTTCCTCCGCATGCCATCGCTGGACGCCACGCCCAGTTCCTCCTCTTCTTCCTCTCGTCTTCAGCAGCTCGTGAACGTGGCGTGGATCTCTACAGCCATCAGCTGGGGCGTCGCCAGCCTCGTCTTGGCGTATACTGCGCTCTCTGAGCCCTCGGAGACGGAAGATGACGCCATTCTGGCCGGATACCCGACCGTGTTGGCCATGTACTGCGGTGCTGCTATGATAGAAGCACTAGCTGAGCCTATGTTCGTATTGGCGCACGCTAGCGTGCTCGTGAGCTGGCAGGTGGCGGCTCAAAGCGCCGCGTTCCTCGTTCGAGCGGCCGTCCAATACGTCGGCGTAGTGCTGCTGGATCTCAACCTCACAGCTTATGGCATTGCTGAATTGGCCTACGCACTCACGCTACTCTCCATGTTCGCTGCCTTCTTCTGGCGCCGCATCCAAACGTCAGAAGCTAATGGCGGCTTCGCGTTGACTAGAATGGGACAATTGCTACCTGGGAAGCCTGAAGACGGAGCCACCTGGTGCCACGCCGAACTGATGACACTGTTGGTGCCGTTGGCTGTCCAGAGCGGTGTCAAGTATCTACTGGCCGAAGGCGACAAGTGGGTGCTCACGGGCTTTGCATCCTTACACCATATGGGCATCTACGGCCTCGTGTCGAATCTGGGGTCGTTAGTACCTCGCATCGTGTTCCTGCCTATCGAAGAAGCCACCAAGACCATCTTCAGCAAGCTCGCTACGGCTCAGAAGCAGCAGAACAGTGATGCAAAGGATAATGAGAGCAAGCGCACCAGTATGACCGAGGCCAAGACACTACTGCTAGTGCTGCTGAAGCTCATGAACCTGGTGGGACTGCTGTTCGTGTGCTTCGGCACCAGCTACGCTCGGACCCTGGTGTTGCTATTATATGGAGCGGAGAAGGCTCGGCAAGGGGTGGGCGGAGCGCTGGCTGTCTACTGCATCTACATTCCGTTCCTGGGTATCAACGGAGTGTGTGAAGCTGTGGTTCACGCCGTGGGAGATGACCGCCAACTCATGCGGCTCAACAAGGTTTTGGGCGTGTTCTTCGCCGTCTACGCCTTTAGTGCGCTTGTATTCATGCAGCTACTGGACTGGGGGACGACGGGACTCATCCTGGCCAATTGTGTCAACATGAGCTGTCGGATTCTCTACTGTCTGGTCTTCCTGGCTTCGTATTTCGGCCGTGAGGATCCGACAAGCAAGTCGGGCAGTGGAGTGCTCAAGGGCCTGGCGTTCTGGCGGCAATCGCTGCCTGATAACCTCGTGGTGACCGCGTTCCTGGCTTCCATGGTGGTTACCGCGACGTCGCAACACCTGCTACTGATAGAAGACAGTGCTAAGTCCACCCCGTGGACGCGCCACGTGCTGCATGTGGGCATGGGGGCCGTCTGCTTCGCGTGTGTGTTGCTTACGCTCTTCGTTAAGGAGCGGAAGCTACTGGGTGCTCAACTCTCGGCTCTTCGAGGCCAACAGAGCAAACCCCATCATGACTGAGGAAACACCGGTTAACACGACGGAATATGAACACTTTATACCGAGGTTCGTTGCATTTGGTCTGCCGCCTCTCCACTTGGAGTCGCTGTTCGAAGCGTCGTATCCACCGAGCAGGAAGACGGGAAAGCAGCGATGAGCAAGCGGCGCATACTCAACGCCTCTCAAGTGCAGAAGGAGCGAGGCCATAGCACTGGGGACGGAGGGCTGAAGGGTTCCTCGCCGTTCGTATCCGTGCCCACGCCTTCTCTGGAGCAGCAGCGCCAATGGGCTCGAGAGGACCTTCAGCAGGTAAGAGAGGGCGAGTCCAGCTACCTCTTTTTGTGCTGACGATGTCCACGATGCTGCCGCATAGATGGCTTTGCTATCGCCGTGGACCACTTACGAAGCACACGAACCCTCCTTCTCGGAGGAACTCAACCGGTACGTGCCCTCCAATACACGTCAACTACCAATCGGACCCCAGTCTCAGCAATATCGGAACCTCCTTGCTTGGCGTGCTCCCAGTGAGCTGGCTCAGCGTGTGCACGAGACCATTCTGGACCAGCTAGCGCCTCTTCTTGAGCGTCTCGAGAGGCTGCAGACGCAGCGTGCGGACTCCGGTCTTCTGCCGCTCGCCACAGTGGAAGCCCTGCTCGAGAGCCGTCTGGTCGTCGAGGCCAAGCGCAAAGTGCACCCCGAACACGTCGCCGCAAGCGTACGCACTTCTGTTCTCTAGCTGCAGGTCACACTGTTATAGGACTACTCCACTTACGCTGCTGTCTGTCCGAACATCAGTTGAAAGCGGCGATGCGAGCCACCATGCACTCGGCTCCATCGACGGCGAACTCTCTCGAGCCGGAAGACCGTGGCTCGCCTGCTCTTGTTGACTCGGAAACTGAAAGCAGCTCGCCGAGTCGAGCGAAATCCAAGGCAATCAGCGTCATCCTTGATGACGATCCGTCACTAAACTGGCGCCACCAGCTCACTTCAACAGAAGCGACCAGCGTTGACTCCAACACCTTCGAGCGCGATAGTCAAGCCCTACGACCACTGTTGTGTGTTCAATTCCCGACGCGAGGGACGTCATCAGCTTTGGAGGAAGCCGGCGACAACAGCGAAGAGGAGAGCGAGGCTCAACAGGCAACGCACTTCCGATCTCGACCTGTGGCTGCCTCGGCAGTAGCAGACGCCGGAGCAGTGGCAGAGCGTCGTGAACCGCAGGAACCTCGCGTGCGATACATCATGTCGACGCGATTGGGAGCGGTGCCTCCTACGAAAGGCATCTTGGCGGAGTATCCGATCCCCAAGGAAGTACTGGACGCTCTGGAACGCCATCGCCATTTCCACGTGGACGAGTCTTCTCCTCTGACTGCCTTTGAGCCACTGCGATTGCCAGCTTCCATCGCAAATGAAGGGGAGGCAGCGGCACTGGTATCTGCTGGAGGCGAATGGGAGTGCTTCTATCGACGTTCGGTGCCATTAGAGCGGTCACCCGTGTCCTTCGTGCTTGCTTCACTTGCTGTGGCGTCCGAGAAACCTCTGCCCCCACCTTGCGAGCTCTTCCATCAGCAAGCGCTCATCGCTGCGGCCTCAGACGACACACTACTGCTCCATGAAGTGCGGAAGCTCTATGACAGCACACATGATGTCCATCACGCCTTCCGAGACGAACTACATCGTCATTTGGACCTCCCATACCTTGTGGACCTGTCGTTCCGGAGTGCGCTCACCTCTGCCAGCTACTTCGTCGACGATGACGACGAGACCGACGGTGAACAGCCAGGAGGACGAGAAATGGAACCGAGTGTGCAGATCCCGACACATCTACGGCGCCAACGAGTGCAGAGCAGCGGAGCTGGTGAAGGCGCTGGAGCCGCCGCCAAGTGGCGCTTCTTACAGCATGGCGTGCACCGCATGGCCAACCGCCGTGGAGCCATCTCGATGCCCATGAAGAGCGAGGCGAACGCTCGAGGTCAACGCAATGAGCTGTTGATTCAGTTTTGTGCTTTGACGCCACAAGACGTCGAGTTTCTCACGCTCTGGTACGGCTTCAGTCCGGACGCTGAGGCCGAGGCCTTGGCTGCTGACACAAACGACGGTGAAGAAGCCAGTGGCTCGAAACTGGATCCAGTGCCCATGGCTCCACGTTGGAGTGCGCGCTTCGAGTTGGTCTGGAAGCAGCTCGGTCTGTCCACAAGTGAGAGGCTGGACTTGGCTATCAAGTACTCGTCTTTGGCTCAATCTGCGCGATTGTCCGACGCCGTGGCGCTCTGGGAAACCGCGGGAGCTTTAATCACGGAGCACGAAGATCTGCTACGGCTTGTGCGTTCAACGTTAACAGGCCTTCGACGACACGCAGCCGCCTCTTTGGCTGAAGACACAGCCATGCTGCAAGCACTGACCGCCAGTGCCGCGAACGTCCGTGAGATCCTCGTGCTTGCTTACGTGGAAGTCGGCGACTTCGTCACGTATCAGGGCAATTTCTACCTGGCCAAGATGGAGCCCGACGCGGCCGAGATCAGGTACGCAGAGAATCTGCATGGGTCGACTGCTATCCAACCCCCAATTTACCAGGACTGTGTTGCGTTATAGGCGGTTGATGGAGGAAGACGGCGCTTCTGAAGCAGCTCAACAGCAATAGACAGCAACCTCACGGGTTTCCCGGCCTTCTCAAGCAAAAGTGATGCATTAACATATCTACAAGGAATTAAGAAACAGGCAGAGAGTGGACACGTGTGCGTCATACTGCAGCATCGTCCTTCTGCTGCTGTTTCTTCAACTTCCTGGCCGCTTTCTTTGCGCGTTTGCGTTGCTTGGCTTGCTGTTCCTCTTCTGCTTCCTCCGACACGTCACTACTGGTCGTCGCGGGCGTCTCGTCCTTATCGTCCGCGCTCTTGACTTTCTTCTTGGCCTTCTTCTCGCTCGACAACTTGCCTTTCACATGCAGTTCGTCGCGTTTCAGCTTCCCTGCACATGATCCGTAGGCGCGACGACCGAAGAGCTTGCCGCCTGTCGCAGCGAAGAGCTCCTCGTCCGTCGGCACGCGGAACGGCTGGTCGTCAGCTACTGCAGTGCGCTTCCGCTTCTTGTCCTTCTTCTTCTTGTCCTTCTTCTTCTGCTTCTTCGCTTTCTTCTCGGCCGAGTCGTCCTCGTCTTCGGACGACGACACGTCCAGCTGGATCTTGCTGGCCACGCGGTCGTAGGCGCCGTACCACCACTGGCTCTTGTGCTCCTCCGCCTGCACCTTCTCGGCGCCCACGCCCTGCAGCTCCGCGCGCTTCTTCACCTTGATGTGCGACACCACGCCCTGCTCCTGCTTGCCAAGCCCCTTGCCGGCCGACCACCCCATCTTCTCCATCTGCCGGCGCGCGAAGGCCGACACCTCTGCGGCCGCGCCCTCGTTGGCCATGGCGCCCAGGCGGTTCATCAGCTTCTTGCCCACCAGCGGCAGCGCCGCCGCGTTCTCGCCCGTCATGGAGGAAGAGGAACGAAGAGCTCTTCGAGATGGAAGATGGAAGAGTGAGTGAGTGGACGAGGCGAAGTGGAAGGTATACTGTACGCTATCCGGAAGAATTGTATAGTAACATTAAAGGCAACAGAAACAACATTTAGTTTACGGTAAAGCAGACTTTTTTTGAAATGGAACCTTGCAAATAGGAGTTCTAAACTTCTGAAACTTCAAATCCGCAAAACCAAAATAAACAGTGAAGAGATCCACTCAACAACTTGCCCACCTTACTTCGCCAATCAATATTGTTTGACGGAGGACCCCATGTGTAAACGGGTACAAAATTCATTCAACTCAATACTTTCCGCTTTTTTCAGCGCGTTTTTCGTGGATTTTGCGTTTTCGATAATGCCATGAAGTGGTATGGACGTGTCTACGAAAGTGACAGTATTGCTCATTTCTATCGACTGATGGTGATTTGTATAAGTAACACCGTCTGTAAAGCGAGGGAGGCCATTTGGAGGCTCCAAAATGGCCGCTTTTTTCACTGCTTTTGGTTCATCCAAGTTTGATATAAGTTACTTGACTTTCGAAACGGATACCTACTGTCCTGCTTCTTCCGCACGGAAATGATTGCGAAGTGTTCTATCTTGAATGAAAGATATATTGGCGTAATCATTTCAGATCGGAGGAGCCAACTACGGGGTTTTTTGCGCCGACATCCATTGATTGCTTGACTACATGTACACTTTCTGTGTTAATTGGCATCATCATTTCGGATCGGAATAGTCGACTACTGTTTTTTCTGCGCCGAACACCCAACTGCAAGTACACGACTTGCCCGTGGAAAAGGAAAGAGGGGCGAC